>PVJO010017186.1:5560-40090 GCA_004026905.1 Hystrix cristata | reverse complement strand
TCGCCCACCTGGGTGACCTAGACTTTAACAGATGTAATCTTCCGTTCATTGTTTATCCCTCAGCCAGGGGTGTGGCTCTGGTCTTTCCATCCTTGAGACCTGACCTTCAGTGGATGCGCCTCCAGCCATAGTTGTCCTGTGTATTGACTCCATTGAGGGCCCAGCACAGTCTGACTGCCTATAATATTTCTACCTTACTTCGCTGCCTATAATAATAAGGTAGAGTAGAGTCTCTTGGTAAGGACATGTCTGTCCTTCAAAACCAGGGACATCATCTTACCCCCCTCCAACCCTGGGACATAGAGTACTGCACACAGTGGTGGCTCCATAAATGTTTGTGGTGTATTTGCTCACAGAAATTACTATCTTTAGCTAAACAAAACTATGTCTCTCTACACATAATCTAGGAAGAATTTGCTGTGTCTTTAAAGCTCCAGTGTTATCTTTGGCCATGGGAAGAAATTACCACCACTGCAAAAACAGTAATTAGCATTTGTTGAATACACACAGAAAGCAAAAGGTATACATAGCATGGATCAACTCATTTAATCCTTTTAAGCATCCTAACAACCCTGAGGTAGGCGCTGAGGTGATCTGGGTTTATAAGTAAGACGCTAAGTCACCAAGAAGTGAGAGAACTTGCCCAGGTTTGCCTGGAACGGAGACACTCTGCAGCACTTGTTTCCAGTCTCCCGATTGCACCTGCTTGATCCCTTCCCAACCAAGCGCAGGGAGAACAAATTAAAACAGGGACTTCCAAACTTTCTAACTGTATCTGCAATGAAAGTAAAATTTACAACAACTCTAAAAAACTGAAGCAAGAGTTTCAGGAAACAGTACTTATCCGTGTTATATTTTTCCATCAAATCCTAATTTATTATTTTCACATTGTACCAATTTGATTTTATAGTGCAGCATTTGAAAAACTGAATTTGGCAGGAAAGCCCGACCTGGCTGACCCTGAGTTTGCTTTAGTCCCTAATGAACATGGATTCTGTCTGAATTTTTCCTTCTGGGGCAATTGGGCTGTGCTCTCTGCAGTGTGCCCTCTTAGTTTCCAAGGCGTCCTTCCAACCCTGGCCTCTGTGTCTTTCTTCTGTTCTTCTTCCTCCCCACTGCCATCTTTGGGTGGTGTCTCACTCAGATCCGGCCCCAGGCATCTGTCCATTGGAAGTGTGCACATTTGCCCACCTCCAATCCCTGTATTAAGAATGAAAATGCTGCCCTCTCGGCTCTTTCTGCTCTGTTGTCTAAGACTGATCTAGAGCCAACTTCATACAAATCTTATGTCCGTCCTCCCAAACTGGGTGTGTACAAGCTAAAGTCTCTGATGGAGGCACTTGAAGGGGATACAGAACCAACTGCTCTCTGTCTCTGAAGGAAGTCTCCCTCCCTCTCTCCCTCATCTCCACTGCTTTGTAAGTAGAAGGTGAGTGAGGGGCAGAAAAGGTTTCACAAGCTACTTCACAGTCTCTTACTATGACCTGGATTTTCTAGGACGTGGTATTGAAATTTGGGGGAGTTGGCGTCTGTTACAAAGATTTTAGCCTAGGCAGGCTCTTCCAACACTATGAAGAAGAGTTCCATTTTCGCATCCTCTCACCAATGGCTGGGCTGTGGGCTGGGAGGAAGCAGATGAGAACAACTACCTTGTGGAATCTGGAGGGGTGACGTTGCGATGGGGGCTGTGGTAGCTGTGACTGGCCACGCTCACCTCGTGGGTAACCTTGAAGCTAGAGGAGGAGCTGCTTTTCCAGCTGTCCGCCAGGAAGCAGTCCTGCCCCACAGGACGTGAGTTTATCATGCGCTCAGCATCATGTTGGAAATTCCAGCCCTCCCTCCACATCTCCTAGCAGCAGACAAAAAAGGACTGGGGATAACACGGCACCATCATCGCAGGTAATCCCACGATCGTTCTCATCTCCAGAAAATCGTCAGAGACAAGCAGTGGCGATCGATGCTTTGAGAGAAATGCACATAGCGGGAAATTTGGTTCTCTACATGTGGATCAGTCTGGATTTTCACCACCAGTTCAGTCACATAATCATACTCTTAACAGGCTCCCAGCGGCGCCAGGATGCATCACAGCGGCGGGCAGCGCTACAGTGATCGTGGACTGGCCCTCATCACAGAGGACGTAAGAGGCTTTCTCCTGTGGAGACAGAGTCCTGACCCAGGAGCCAAGTCTGCAATAATAGAAGGGGCAGTATAGAGATGGACAGCGGCGCTCGTCCCGACACTAGCAAGTATTAAAAGGACTTTGTTTTAAAGAGTCATTTTAGGTTGTTTTGACCAAGTTGAGCTGAAAGTACTTTTACAAAACTACAGAGCAGCTTTTCAAGTTGCCACTTTTTTTTCTAAAACCTACAACTACAGTTTAATACAGAAATGAGAAGAATTGTGCTTCCTGTTTTATTTCATTAATAACCTTTTACCTCAGAGTTTTATGAAGAGGAAGGGGTTTTATGCAAAAGAAAGTGTCACAGTCCCTAATGGTGTAGACAGCTTCCGAAGGGTGGTTTGTACACCAAGTGTGATTAAAAAAAAATACGATGTTTAAATTGTGAAAAAAAATTGTTACAGTAAAAGACACATTGCCATTATGCCATTATGCCATTATAGCAATGTGTCTTTTACTGTAACAAATTTTAAAATCTAAACATTCCCATATACTTTGATCAGACCTCATAGGTGGGTTATATTATAAATATTTTAATTTTTTATACTGCAAGAAATTTCATATTAAGTGAATTCAATTTTGGTGTATATAATAAGAAGTCCAAATTGACAGTCTCAAATGGCTATCTGTATTTTGTTAACAGATCAGAAAATAAATTTTTCAGTGATTCATTTTATTAACAGTTTCAGAAAGTTATTGGTTATTTGGGGATAAATTATTTTGGCTAATTTAGAGAATTTAAGTATAAACTCTGTGACAAGTTCTTTGTAGCTTTACCCTGCACAAGTATAAATCTATGCAATTTCTAAAATTTCAGAAATTTTTCATTAAATCATGTTTGACGTATGACTGGTCACTCAGGAAGTTAAGTATCTGTATGTGAAATATCTGTATGTGTATATTTTTACATGGAAAATTACAGTATTAATGTAAAGTCCCTTTTTCAGAAAGAACAAAAGTATCAATGTGTACTCGGATAAAATGGTAAAATGTTTTACTGAAAGTATTCTTTTTGAGAAAAAAGATTCATAAAGTCTTTATATCTGGTTCTCTCAAACTTTAGAAATTTTAACATTTTCCAAGTGCCTGAGACATGTGCATCAAGGACGCATTTATTTATTTATTTGATTTTTTTTTTTTTTTTTGGTTGTTTTTTGAGACAGGGTCTTGGCTATGTACCTCAGGCTGGCCTTGAATTTGAGGCAATCCTTGCGTCTCAACCTCCCAAGTGCTGGGATTACAGGAGTGTGCCACCACACCCGGCCAGGACACATTTTATTACAGAGATTGTACAAGTTGATTTTTGTTTCAACATTGGAAAAATCTAATGTTAACATTTTTCTGCTTTTAAAATTTTAACAAAATTTTTATGTATCAAGATACTGTTTCCCTTTCATTGCTGAACTGTTTATAAAATTCATTCCTTGAAAAATTTGGATCCTTTCTTAATATAATCATGGAATTTGTACTGTTACTTTTTAAAAATTTTATTTTAATGGTACATTTTATTTTATTTATTTATTTACTTACTTGGTGCTGGGGATCGAACTCAGGGCCATGTGCTCGCCAGGCAAACACTCTAACCACTGAGCTAAATCCCCAGCCTTTAATGGTACATTTTAGATACACACAGTGATAACATTCATTATAGGGGATTTGTAGCTGTACGTGATATATCTTGCTGGTTGTACTGCTACTTTTTAATATATTAAAAACATAAAAAGGTGGAAAAAGATGTGGAGTCTGGATCAGAATCAGAATTTGGGAGTTAACAGGGTACATAAACTTGCTGTGGAGCTCAGGGTACGACTGACTTCCACAGCGACCAAAAGCTGGACATCCGTCAGTGAACTCAACAGGCAGCCGCTGAGCTTGCACACAGGGCGGGTCAGGATGGAATTAAGTGTGGGCCTCTCCCTGGCATCGGCCTATCATCTTGGGGCAGCTTGTAAATGGGATCCCTGGCACTGCCCAGTCCTCAGACTCAGACTGCGCCTGCCCGTGGTGAGTCAGGTTGATTAAGGCTTGTGTGCAGGCTGCCTGCCTTCTTTGCAGCCTCTGCTAGGAGTTGGATCTTTGGCTTTACCTTGACCCTAGTACTTGAAACATTCCAGCCAGGAGAGCAAGAGTCAAGGAACTAGGGAGGCGCCTTGCGCTATGAAAACAGTAACCATGGCCCTGGGTGTCATCCCCACTCACTGCCCACCACCACTGCCCTCGGGTCCAGAGTCAGATGTACATAACTACAGGGCATGGCGACTAATCCTGATCTTGCCAAGATTGTTGACCACCAGAAATAGGCTGAAGACGAGGGTTCCATGCTCAGCTCTGAAATGTACCAGCTACACTGCCCGAGTTGTTCTGAGTCTATCCTGGACTTGCAGTCTCCTCTCAGGAAGTGCGGTAACACCCACAGCTAGCTGCGTGTTTTGAACTGATTGTGAGGAACGATGAGGGGATAAATAAAAGCGTGTCAAAGTTCCTGACGCTACTCCTGCAAAATTTACAAGCAGTCAGTTAATGAAATGGAGAATGTAGTTACTGGCTTCTTCAGTCTGGACAGTCAGACAGGGAGATCTCGTGTAGTGTTCAGTGTGCATCGAGTTATCTGTGTTGCTGTTAAAATGTTACAAGGACCATGATATCCTCCATGTAGGTGAGCTGTTGTAGTAAAAAAGATATTACCCAGCCATTTACAAGAATGTCTAAAAAGGAATAAAGAAAATAAACTCTCAAAAGGGGCAGAGAATCTAAACTAACATTGTCTTCCACTTTCTAAAATTTCAAAAGTCTTCGGATCCACAGGAAATACTGTTAAGAAAGGATAGAGAAGGTTAGTTGATCAGAGGGAGTCAGAGGAAGAGTCTGGTTTTGAAATATACTGGGAATCTCAGAATATTAGCTAGCTTTTGTTGATTTCAGGAGGTAAATCTGAAAAGAAAACAAAAAACAAACAAAAGAACACTTCATTTTCTAGAAATAGTAGATGGAGAGTATGACCTTTTTTTGTTTGTTTTTGAAGGCAGGGTCTTGCTAGGTAGTCCAGGCTGGCCTTGAACTCACAGGGGGCCCAGGCTGGCCCCAAACTCATGACAGTCCTCTTGCCTCAGCCTCCTTTGTGCTGGGATTACAGGTGTGCACCACCATGCCCAGCTGTTACAGTTGAGTGGATTAAAAATAATCCAGGTTCTTGTTTACAACAAGTAAAGAATTGCCAAGCGCACACCTTGTGGTGCATAGTTATATTTATTGAAGATCACTGGGCAGCAGCAGCAACAGGCAGAAGGATGAAGTGGGGGGAGAAGAGGGGGAGGAGGGGGAGGAGGCTTGGGACAAAATATACCCCTTGTCATGGCTTGTATCTAGCTGTTCTCCCAAAGCTTCATCTGCTCTTAAGCAGTGCTTTTTGGAGGTAGCTGTATCTAGGGTGTGTAAATGTAGATTAAGGGTGTGTGATAACTAAATCGCCCCACTGACTGGTTTAGCATATGTCATGGCTCGTGTCTAGAAATCCCTCCAAAGCTTCATGTGGTCATACAAAGGGCTTTTAAAGAGGTAGCTGGATTTAAGTGTGTGATACTGGGATCAAGGGTGTGTGACAACTGAATTAGTCCACTGATTGGTATAGCATAGTTCTGGGTGTGGATAATGGGAAGGCCCACCCAGGGTATGAGTGCTCCCCACCCTAAGGACAGGTAGCCTGGATAGAATTTAAGGGACAAAAAGGGGGCTGCTATGGCCACTTGTTGATTGCTGATGCTGCTGCTTTGCGGCCTCCTGCTTGATAAGAATTGTTTCTCCTCTGCGATGCCCCTCTGTGATGCCCCTCTGTGATGCCACCCTGCCTTGGAGCCAGCCAATTTGAATTGAAACCTTTACAAACTGAAACATTTCCTCACTTAACTTGTGGTGTTGGGTGTTTTCCCAGCAAGGAGGAAGTAACTAAGGCACCCTTCAGAGGCGTGTCCCCAGTGACCTACTTTCCTAAGCTCCACCTCCTCAAATTCCCACAATTTCCCAATAGTGCCATTAGCTGGGGTCCAAGCTTTCAACACATGAGCTTCTGGGAGACATTTAAAATTCAGAATATAACTCTACTTAGATTCTGGCCCTGGCCCCCAACCACTCATGTCTATCTCACAATGCAAAATGCATTCAGTCCATCTCAAAGACTCCCCAAAGTCTACCCAGTTTCAGTATTTCGCAAAAGTCCAAGTCCAAAGTCTCCTCTGAGACTCAAGGCAAACTTTTAGCTGTGAGCCCCTGAAAACATCAAAACAAAAGGTTTATGCTTTATGCCCTTGATCTTATTATGGGTGGGATCCCACTGATTCCTGAGATGCCCTTAAAGTATCTTTCTTCTTATCCTGCTGCAAACTACTTCAGTTTTTGTTTTACTGAGACAGGGTCTCATTGGGTAGTCCAAACTGACCTCAAATTTCCAATCCCCCTCACAACTTTTTTTTTTAAATGGTGTTAATTTCTTTAGCAATAACAACCACTTTGGCCTCAACTTTCCATCCTTCCTTCCCTCTCTCTATTTTTTGAGACAAGGACTCGCTATGTAGTTCAGGCTGGCCTTGAACTATATAGCCCAGGGCGGCCCTGAACTTTTGGTGATCCTCCTGCCTCAGCCTCCCAAGTACTGGGTTGGCCTCATCTTTAAATACACTCCCTTCCTAGAAAAACTGCAAATTTTTCAAATCTTTTCTGCTCAACTTTTTGCTCCCAGTTCTCACTGTAAGTCTAGCTAAAAGCAGCTAGCAGTGCCCACGCCGCTGTCTGAATGCGGCACTGCCTTGAACTTTCTTCTGCTGGAAAGAATATCCCATCACCTTTGAACGCAGCCTTACGTGAAGTCTCCGCATGGAACAAATATACACAAACTCTTTGCTGGAACGTAACATAAACGGTCTCCAGTTCGAGTCCGAAGAGTCCTTGTTCTCATATAAAACCTTGTGAGTACATCTTTACAGTCTGCATTCTTATCAGCACTCTGGTCTGTGCCAAGCCTCTCCAACCTGCTTCTCCAAACATTTCCAAACTCCCATTTCAAACCACATTGTCGGGGATACTCACAACCCCACTTTTG
Organism: Hystrix cristata; assembly: GCA_004026905.1. Lineage (NCBI taxonomy): Eukaryota > Metazoa > Chordata > Mammalia > Rodentia > Hystricidae > Hystrix > Hystrix cristata. The sequence goes on along the minus strand of PVJO010017186.1, from coordinate 32,819 downwards.
GGTAACTTTTTTTTTGTACTTGGGGGCTGAACTCAGAACCTTTGAACTAAACTACATCCTGGCCTTTTTAAAGTTTTCTTCTGAGAAAGTGTCTCACCAAATCTTGAAGTTGCCCAGCTAGGCTCAAATTTTCCATCCTCCTTCCTTAGTTTCCCAGAGGGCTGGCTTCACAGGTGTGTACTAGCACACCTGGCTTCAGTATCAAACTTCTATTAGTGAGCTTTTTATTGCTGTAACAAAATACCTGACATAAACAACTTAAAGGAAGAAAGATTTCTTTTGGTGCGCAGTTTCCAGTTTCAGTTCCTGCTCAGCCGGAGGCAAGGCGGAAGAATCACGGCAGAAGGACTTGCCCCACGGCATCCAGGAAACAGCCAGCGAGGTACCGAGAAGGGGGCCAAGGACAAGATACAGTCCCCTCCAATGAGGCCCACCTCTAACGAGGCCACTCAGCTCTGAACTCCCAAGTGGTTATTCTACTGAAGAGGTTAACACCCTCACAATCCAGTCACTTTTGAAGGCTCAGAGAGGCCTGAAGGAACCTGAAATGAACCTGAAAGTCCCTGGAGTGACTTAGCATGAGGTAACTGTTTACAGGGATCCTTCCCCTGAGCTCCCTCTCATGCCCTGGAAAGTGACTCTCCCAGAACTCATAACCACCTGCTCCCACAAGCACTTAGTTACTGCCTATCATGTGTATAAAATAAAACCGGTGACAGGCAAACAGCGAACAGGAACCTTGAGGAAGGAGGAATCAAATGGACTAAACCAAACAGAAGTCAATGTATTTCTTAACAACAGAACCATTCTTATCCAATGGACTCTGTAGAGCTCACGTCAATAAGATGGCTCAGAATTGCGTTATACAATCATTCTGCAAGCTGTTAAGTCTTCTTAGTTGTAGGTGAGAATTCTAGAGATGAGAACTGAATGCAACAGAGACAAGCAAAGGAATTCCACCTCACTGCATGTGGGCTGACCGCACAAATCACGATGGTCACAGCACTGTATTTTGGAGCAGAAGAGCATAATGGGACTCTCATTCTCAGAAAGTGGGCTTTGGAGAGCACTGATGTCCCGCAAATGTCCTCCAAATAAAACTCAGTCACTGCCATGGGCATAAAAACCACAGCTCTGGAAAGCAAGGCCCTTGACTATAGACCCACCGCCTGCTAGGTTCTCGACAGTTGCCACCTTCCCTAGCGAGTAAGGACCTTTAAGGCATCTTAAGGTAAAAATCAGCCAACAGATTAGAAGCTGAAGAGATAAAAGATTCAAGCTGACACAAGTAGAGAAAGAATCACTAAGTCAAGATTTATTTCAAGGCCTGAAAACATTCAGATTAGTAACAATGGAACTACTATAACATCCTACAATTCATAAACACTTAACATAAAACTGTTGAAAGTGCAAACACAACCCCCAAACACACTGTATGATTTTCAAAAGCAATGGCTATTTAATGAAATGTAAAGTAACAATAAAATATCAGAGAGCTTCCACATGAGACCACAATTAGCAGCAAGCTATTCGGACTAAACACAAACTGTCTTGACAATTTCCACCTTTGTGTTTAGCTTTGCCTCATAGTCTCTGATAACCGAGGCTCCTTCCAAGCACGAGGCTTCTGACGTTCAAACCGTATTTTCGGTGTAGGGCGGGGAAGGTGTAGCTCAGTGGTGCCGCGCTCGCCTAGCATGCACAAGCCTCTGGGTTGAGTCCTCAGGGGCCCTGAGAAAATATACCCTAAATATTTTTATAAAGAATGAGAAAGTTGGGGCTGGGGATTTAGCTTAAGCGGTAGAGTGCTTGCCCAGCAGGCACAAGTTCGAGCCGCAGAGTCCGAAACAAAAAAGAAGTGAAAAGTTACAAACTTCGCTGCTCATCGCAAATTCATACAACAAAAAGTAAGATGCGGCCGGGTGTGGTGGCGCGCTCCTGCAAGCCCAGCAGCCGGGAGGCTGCGTCAGGAGGGTCGCTGCGAGTCTGAGGACAGCCTGGACTACAGAGAGACCCTCTCTCAAAATACAAGGAAAAAATGTAATCTAACTGAATTTACACACGCATCCCTTTTTTCAACAACTTCAGGTGTTTTCCAGGAAAGACATCAGTAATTAGGGAAAATGCGCTATCTTCCCTCCCCGCCTCCCAACCTGTCTGTTACCAAAGCGAACAAGGATTCCCTGAGCTATCTGAGGGGACACAAAGCAAACTGGAACCTTCATGTCCTTACATGTCAAAGATTTTAACTTTTTACATTTATAAACAAAAGGACTCAAGTGGTCAAAAGTCGAGAAAAGGAGAAATGCAAAGTATGAAGACTAAATTTTTATTTATCCCTCTCTTTCAAGCTACAAGAACTCTCCTTATTAGCACTAAATTATATTGTGCATGCACAAGTACAACAGTCTAGATATGCTCTGGAACATATAATCACATTAAAAATAAACAACCTGCTATTTCATAGATTTACTGGCTCTTATAGTTTCCCAAGGGGGAAAAATAAGCACTTTTTGTTTTTAAGAAGCTAGCACGTAAAACGCGGGGCTATGTGTTTATTTAAATCCTGAGGAAGCCTGAAGATGAGGCTTGTTTTCCTAAAACTGCAGTACAGGGCTGGGGAGAAGGACAGCGGTAGGCACCCACCTCGCCCAGTGCTGGTGAGCCCACGACACGTGCACCACAGCGGGCTGGCTGGCATCGCCGTCACCGGCCAAGTGTGCGTGAGGCCCTGGGTTAATCCCAGCACTTAAAAAACTCTATACAGATAGACACTTAATCACGTTCACATGCTGACGGAATGCAAGGGTAGGGACAGGTGCAGTCTCCTAAGTGCACAGATGTAGGATATTTCAGTGGAAAAAACTGATCCAATTACTGAAGGAAAAGAGATCCAATGTCAAGAAAAATAACAAGAACATCTACTCTTAAATAAGAAAAAATTATCCAACACAAAAATGAGACCTACGCAATTTATAGAACACCCATTTTACTGTCTTAAAAAAACCAAACTGCTAGGCAGAGGGGATCTAGGCCACTTAGAATTGAGGGAGCTCTACACAATTAAAAAAAAAAAGAAAAAAAGAAAAAAAACACGTTGACAGCACAAAATATCAAAAATACAGTAAGGACTTTCCTACTAAGGTTCATAATAAATTATCCAACTTCTGCTTAATGCATTTACTTCTGTAACTCTTCTGTTCAGCAGCATATGCTCCACAAGCACATACATGCTGGTACCCTACCACGGCAGTTACAGCGTCCATCTCGAACTACCGACTTGCCTCCTCACCCATACTTATTTTATTTCCATTTTGAGCCAATTCCTTTCTAGTGGTTCATTTTTATCTGTATGTTACATAAAGAAGAATCTCGATTTTTAGAAGAAGCTTCTTAGTACTACAGCATGACAGATTTAACAGTTGAAGCACAGCTGGGTAACTACACTACTGCATACTCTGTACTAATTCACAGCTGTAGGAAAATGTTTGATTTTTAAAATATAACCAGGATGAGACTGCATAATTATGAACAGTGAAATACTGGAAAACAGCAAATGAATAAATAAGGTAATTTTTCATCAGTGGCCATTCATAACTTTGCCTTTTGAAACCTGGAAGAAATTATCATCTTTGAGTTTCAAATGTTCTGGTAAATCTAGCCGTTTCTTAGCTTCTTCAATATCCGCTTGAATCGCTGAAATAAGTGACTCTATAGAGAGAGCACACCAGATAAAGGCAATGAGAAACCGAGAAGCTCCTTTTCACACTTCTGCTCAGCCCCTCCTCAAAGCGTCACAGGTTGGCCACACCTCTGACACAGAGCAAGAGCCTAATAAATGTGCGCTCTGTCCTCTTTTTCAGACTTAAGGAGCAGCTGTGTTATACAAGCGAGCTCTCCACTGGCACTCTTGCTCTGTCCTCCCACAGGATTCACTCCCCTACCATGGCAACAAGGTCCCCACCACATGCTAGAGCACAGCTCTGGGACTTTTAAGCCACCACAACTACACATGAGATGAGCCACATACCCAATTAAGATTACCCATCTCATATTCAGTCATAGCAACAAAAAAAGATTAAGACAGCAACTTTGCAGGCTGGGGATTTAGCTCAGTGGTTAGAGCGCTTGTCTAGGAAGCACAAGGCCCTGAGTTCGATTCTCGACACACACACACACAAAAAAACCCCAAAAAAACAGAACAAAACAAAAAGATGGCAACTTTGGGCAAATTACTTAACCTTTCTGTGTCAATGTTCTCATCTGCGAAATGGGCCAAATAATTCTTCATATGGTTGTTGTGGGGATAAAGGAATTTATTCATGTGAGACACTTATAACAGTGCTCAGCATATATTAAATGCACAAATAATATGTCCTACTATCATTATTACCATTAATAGCTGCAGCAGTAGTAATATTAAAGATCAAAGTAAGAGCTTACCTAAAGAATCAAAGTTCTTTTCTGGTCGGAGGTAGCCAACGATGGCCACATTGAGGATTTCCCCATAGAAGTCCTCTTTGAAGGTATGCATGATGTGCGTTTCCTACAGCCAAAAACCATGAGAAGATTACAACCACACTACATCTCCATCCATGTCTACAGTGGGCTAACTTTTTTTTTTTTTTACAGTGGGCTAATTTAAATGAAACAATAAATTCTTGTGAAAGTTTTAAAGACTTTCATCACTCCTGTTTCTGTCCCAACCTTACCATCAAAGTGTTATGCTTCACCACAAATCTGGTATGATTTGTTACTTCAACTGGGGCAGGAGGTAGAATCTCCCCAGTTCAGATAAATCATCTAAATTTTAGTAGATTCTTTGAAATGGGAGCATTGGAAACTGGACAGTTCAAGTGTAAACTACTCAGCAGTATCTACCTTGAGGTATGTTCTGAAGCACACAACAGGAGAAAATCCTACCCGTGAAGTGACTCTTAAAATTGATGCATCTATCACAAGTCTGCTGAGAATACAGCTGAGCCACTCAGCATAAATGCGACAGACACTAAGACAAGTGATCTACTTAAAATATACGTGAGATGTGCTTATTCTTTCTAAACTAACTTAGCAAGCTAACCTTGTACATTAAATATGATTCAACCAAAATGAGAGAAGGAAGTATTATGTGAGATTTTAGATGAAGGCAAGTTTTATTTCCTTTAAGTAAAAAACAGTCTTTCACAACCTTTTTGTTTTCTTGGCTGGGGAGGGTCATGATCTTCCGGGGTTATTAATGAGGTGATAGCTGTACTGTTCTTGCCCGTTCTGTCTATCTAGAAGGAAATCACTTTGGATATATTCTTTTATATGCATATTTCAAAGAAAAGACATCCTTAAAGAGCAACAGATAAAAATTTATTGTATGATTCTTTTCCTGTTCCCTATCTTTTATACATGAAAGACTCAAGCACGATAGCAAGACCTAGTACACAGCTGTGGAAATGAAGATCCCCACGGTGATGGCTCAAGGACAGACAAGCAGATCAAACACGTGCAATACACTTTTGGACTCTCCACACAGATAGTCACTTGATTGGAGACCAACATGACCATGCAGTATTATCAGGAAAAGGTGACATTTTTAATCAATGAGCTGGGTTAAGTCCATATCCATCTAAGGAAAAAAAATCAATTTTGACCCCTATTGTATACGATACCCAAAAATCAATTGAATCAGTCAAGAAAGCCTTTAAATTTCTTAAAGTATTAAAAACACTAAACCATAAAAGAAAAATGAACAGGATTATATTAAAATTAAGAATTTTTTGGACTGGGATGTCGTTCAGTGGTAGTGCTTGCCTAGCATGTATGTACTCAGCCCTGGATTCAATCTCCAGCACCACAAAACAAGAAAATAAACAAACAAAAAAATCTCAAAAAAGCACAACTTGAAGAAGAAGCAATTCTGCAATTCCTAATACATAGTTTAGTTTCAACAAAGAAATTAGATCTAGATTATACTAAGAACTTCTTTTGGACAGGCGCGGTGGTGCATGCCTGTAATTCCAGCACTTGGGAGACTGAGGCAGGAGGATTGCTGCGAGTTTGGGGCCAGTCTGGGCTACACAGTGAGTTCAAGGCCAACCTGAACTACATAGGGAGACCTTGTCTCAAGAAGCCAAAAAACTTCTTTAAAACAATAAGAAAAATAATATAATTTCTAAAATAAGGGCAAAAGACTCAAACAGGAATCTCATAGATGTCTGTTACTAGTGAAGCAAAAAGCAAAAAAAAAAAAAAAAAAAAAAAAAAAAAAAAAAAGGCCCTGAAATGTATCAATATCAGTGAAAAACTGAGTTTCTCTTATCAACAGACTTGAGGCATTCCTTAACTGGCTCAATGGTATTATTTCTGTTATCTGAGTAGCTCATAAGAAAAATTAGTCATGGGATAAACTCCCTCCCCTTTCCTTCCTCGTGCTATAGAACAGTACCCAGCGTGCTTTTCTATCAACTTTTTTTCTTATCACTAATATTCAGAAGTTAAGTGAAATACCGAGAAAAACATGAAGGAGTTCTGGGTCTTTATTACTGCTCATGCCAGCACTTAGCTTTGCAGTTTTTCAGCTGCGAGGCACTTCTCTTATTACCTTCACAATTACAATTTAGGTAGTTGTAAACCTGTTTTTGACACGCACTTCAGGCTTACAAAAGAATCAGTCAAATCTAACAAAACATGAAAGCTGTACGAATCTTGTGAAAGTACAAAAGTAGGGCAGAAAAAGGGTATATCCTCGAGGAGAATTTAGAAACAGGGGCCAGAGGTACAGCTCTAGGTAGACTGTAGAGGGGGTAGAGCACTTCCCTAAAACATCCACAGGACCCTGTGTCCAAGTCATGGGTCTAAATCCCAGTGATGCGAAAGAAAAACAAAACCAAAAGAGCACCATCCCCACAGTTAATTTGATCTTAACAAGACAATCAAGCAATTAAACTTTGAATGAAATACTTTAACTGTGGCAAGCTCAATTTGATTAATACCTTTTATCCCAATAAATGATGATATATGACTAATTAAAACAGCATTATTCGGGGCTGGGGATTTAGCTCAGTGATTAGAGTGCTTGCCTTGCAAGCACAAGGCCCTGAGTTCAATCCCCGGCACCACAAAAAAAAACAAAAAAAAAAAACAGCATTATTCTTTTTTGTTGTGGTGGTTCTGGGGATTGAACCCATGGCCTCACACTTGCTAGGCAAAGGCCCTTTATTTTTTATTTTGACACAGGGTCTCACTAAGTTGCCCAGGCTGGCCTCACACCCATGATCCTTGTCCCTCAGCTTCCTGAGTTGCTGGACTATAGGTGTGCATAACTGCACTTAGCTATCAAAGTATTATTATAATGGTGGTTTGTCATTTCACATTTTATTTTCTACATATGACTGGAAAAATAAATGCATAAAGACGATCTATCTTATCAAGTGCACAGTGTATAAACATGAATTTGTGGGTTCTATGTGGTATTGAAGTTCAGCTGGTATGAACTCAAATTAGAAATTTAGAATTTAAGGATGTTAAATATAATCCCCCTGGAACTACAAAGAAATTATCTATAGAAAATATACAAATGGAAATGAGAAAGGAATCAAAATGGGTCACTATTTTAAAAAAACACAAAAGGCAGCTAAAAGTCAGTTGTGAGAGTACATGCGGGTAACCCAGCACTGTTAGGTGGAGGCAGGAGACGGAGACTACAAAGACAGCAGCTTGAAGTCCTGTTTTGTAGAAAGAGCTGGGGGGCGGGGAGTTTAGATCACTGCTAAGGCCCAGGGTTCAATCCTCAGTACCGTCAAGGGTAAAAAAAAGCACTAAGAAGGAAATCGATGAAAGTTACAGAGAACAGAAAGGACAAATTGTGGAAATCCCTCCGTATCAGAATTACTTTAAATACAAAAGCGTTAAACTCTACAAAGGCAGAGAATGGCCAAGTGGATTAGAAGTGATTCAGCCAAGTGATGTATCCCACAGTCCATTACAAGTTCAAGGCCAGCCTGGGCAATTTAGTGAGATCTTATCTAAGGAAAATAAAAAATAAAAAGGGCAAGGGATGTAGCTCAGGGGTAGAGCACATATACACTTGAGGCCCTGGGTTCCATCCCCAACACTGAAAAAAAAGAAAAAACTATGTTCCAATTCCAAACTCTTTAAAAGAGGCTCATTTTAGATCAAAAGGCACAAAGAGACTGAAAGTATTGTAAAAAGAAAAAGATACTCCACTCAAGTACGGAAGTAACTAAATACTTCATTTTTAAGTCCTTTAAGTGTGCTGCCAAAAATTCCAGTACTTAAATTATGTTGTGATTACCATTGATGAATTCTATGTGCACTTACTACTATAAATTAATCATCATCCCATTTTCAGTTAGAGCAAAACGTTCATTCTTACCATGGATTTTTTCAAATTCTTGTAGTAGGGGTTCCATCCGATGCTCACCACCATCTTGTGAACATCTCCGCTTCCAACACTGGCCCAGCCATAATAAATACCAGTAGATACGTCAGCTGGAAGATTATCTACAACTTGTTCAGGAAAGTTAGCTAAACGACAGAAGCAAATATTCTGAATGTTATAAGTTTCATATTAAATATGTGTATAAGTCACATGAAAGACTAAATTATTACAATTAGGACCTTGACTATGATTCTCAATCCATCCTTTTATATTATTGTTTGGCTTCCTTTCTCCTCTTCATGTGGGTAGCTTAGGAATAAGGTACAAGGCAAGTGCATAAATTTCTCTCAAACTGCCCCCCAGAAAAGAACAAAACAATACGGACAGAAGGAAAAAACAGGTACAAAAACAGATGATTTGAGGCATGTGCACTGATAGTCCCAGCTACGCAGGAAGGACGAGGTGAGACCAAGCCAGCCTGGGCAACACGGGGAGACTACGTTTCTTAATATTTAAAAAACAAAAACGATGCTCTCAATCATTTGACGAGTCTTACTTTCCAAATATACAAATCTAAACACCAAGCTCAAAAGATTGACCTAAAAGGTGCAGAACAGCCCTGGTAGGTATCTGTAAGATGAATTAGGCAGTCAAATCTTGATTACTAAAACCAACGCAGGAAGACCTGAATAAAAGGTGGCACTCATGCAACTCCCTGTGTTATTTATCAAGCGGACGCCGTGTGACTTCCTAAATCAAGATTTGAAAGTCAGCTAGCGAGCCCGGCCCAATCCGGCCCACACCACGTTTCTAGTGGGTACATAAACGGCCAGGCTCGGCCGACGCGAGCCCGCCTGCGCCGGGCGGAGGGAGAGGGGACCCGGCGGCCTGTCTCGGCGTCCCGAGCGCGCCACTCGGGCCGCGGGGAGCTCGGGGCCGGGGGCGGGAGGAGCGCCCGCGGCCGGACCAAAGGTCCCCCGCCGGCGAGGGGCGCCGCGGGCAGGGTCCACTCTGCCGGGTCCCGGCTGCCGCCCGCGTGACCCGCCCGCCGCCGCCGCCGCCGCCGCTCACCTGTGGGGATACCGAGCTGCTTGGAGCCGCGGCCGAAGCCCCGCACCACCTGGCCGCGGCAGAAGTACGGCAGGCTTCTCATGACACCGTCCGCTCGGGGCGCGGCGGGGGCGCCCGGGGGAGCCGCCGTGGGGACGCGGCCCCGACCCCCGGGCCAGCCGGGGACACGCGCGAGAGCGCCGCTGGAGGGCCCTCACCCCTCGGACCCGACGGAAGCCGCCCGGCCGCTCAGCGGGCGCGTCTCCGCCCGGCGAGTAGCGGCACCTGCCGAAGCGCGGGGATGGACAGGAAGAGCGGCGGGCAAACCTCAGCGGTCCTATCACGGCCGGCGGGCGCACTCTTCTGCGACCGAACGCCTCACGCCTGCTCGGCTTCCGTAGTCTGGTCCCGCCTGGCCCCGCCCCCCGACTGGCCACGCCCCGTGGCCACGCCCCCGTGGCCCCCGCCCCAGCCGGCGTCTGGCAGACCTCGCTCCTCCAGGCCCGGAGGGACGGAAAGCGTGGCGGGCGCCCTGGTTTCAGCCTGCGGGCCGCGAGGCGCTGCTTCCGAACAGTCCCCAGGGCTTCTGTGCCTTCTTTTCGTTCTGATCTGACGCCGAAGCGGGCCGTGGCGCCTGCCTGCGCTGGCTCTCCGGCGCGCTCCCCGGTCCCCCGACGCGGAGACCGCGGGGCAGGCCGCTGGGCGGGGCGGCCTGCTACTCACTGCAGACCCGGCCGGCCGGCCGTGTGCCCGGGACGGCGGGGAGGGAGGTCGCCGCGCAGTTTCCGTGAGGCCGAGTGCGCTGCCCCGGCACCTCCCTCGGGCCTGAAGCCGGGCCGGAGGCTGGACCTCTGCTGCCCCTGGGAACTGCAGCTTCCCCGGAGTAGCCCAAGGGTCGCACGCACGGTACGGCAAGATACAGCAAGGCTGTAACCGGGGCATCCTCTCGAGAAAAAAGTTTAAGTTGTTGTCTTTTCCTCCGTACATTTTTATAAAATTGTGTCCGGACCTGTAGCCATTTTCCTTCTGCGTTACATGGGTATGACTGATAGTGCTTAATAATAAAATGATGGTTTGTCTATGTTGGTATGAAGCCGACTTTGTCGACAGTTGTTTTATTTCCTTAGCGCCAGTATAGCACCTGGCTCCTAGCAAACACCCTGTAAACATTTGTAGAGAGATCTTGGATTAGAGTCCAGGGTGTGCCCAGCTAGGGGAATTAAGGTGACCGAGTCAAAGTCCAGGCCACAGAGGCTCAGTCTAGTGGGAAGGACCCCTAGTAAGTCGGAGTACAGAGCTACACTGTAAACAGTCCAACAAAAGAGGTCCTTACAAACGCTTAGAGGGCCCTGGAGAGAGCAGACCTCACGAAAGGAATATAGGATTGTAAAGAAGTCAGGCCTGTAGAACTACTAGATAAACCAGTGTTTGAATACAGGCCTTCACTGAATATTTGGAGACATTGGGCAAAGTACTTTGCCTAAATCCCAGTGCCCTTATCAATAAAATGGGGATGTTAATAGTATGCTGGGAGTTAAATAAGAAAGTGTGTGAAAACCACTTAAGTTACGTGGCTGATACCGAGAGTATAGTAAATTTCTGTTATTATTGTTACAATCATTGTCATCATTATGGGAGAGTGAGGGAATATTTTACCACCTCCTCTATAGGGTTCCTTTTGTGCTGGACTAAGAACTACATTGACATAAGACAGGTCAATAGGACAAAAGCATACTAACGTATTTTAATACAGGCTTTAAATGACGGGAGCCTTCATAGAAAAATACAGATCCAAAGAAATAGTTAAGATTATTAGTTACTTAATACTAAATTGGACAGGGTGTAGTAAGTTGTGAAAAAGCAACTGAATTATGTGAAGAGGCTTAAGAGAGTTATTTTCACAAAGTTATCCCTCACCTTCCTCCACCAAGCTCAGGTTCCAAGGAAGTATGAAAATTAAATGAGGTAACATAATCAAATGAGTCATGGAAAATAAATGAGAAGAGATAATTTGAGAATCAAATGAGATACTGGTAAGTACTTTTTATACTATCTCACATAATCCTCGTATTATGTGAGGAAAGTTTAAGGAAAGCATTAAACCCATTTTATAAAGAGGGAAAGTCAAACTTGGATCCCAACAATGGGAGACCGAGGAAAGAGGGTCAAAAGTTTGAGCCCAGCCTGGGCAATTCAGAGACTTAGTGGGTCTCTGTCTCAAAGTAAGTAAAAACAAGTCTGGGGACGTAGCTCAGTGCAAAGGCTGTAAGATCAGTACCCCCACTACCACCAGAAAAAGAGAAAGAGAGGGGGAGGGAGGGAGAGACTTGGAGAATTTCTTTTTTTGGGAGAGGCTGCTGGGGCTGGAACTCAGGGCCTTGTGCTTGCTAGGTAAGCGCTCTATCACTTGAGCTAAATCCCCAACCCGAAGAATTTCTAAGATGGAGCAGTTGGGCTCTAGTTCATTAAAAATGCCATTGATTTAGCAATTCCTATGCAGAATTAAGGTGTAATCTGTCAGGTATAGGACATAGGCAAGAAAATTCCTATTCTTTCCCACTGCTTCTCAGTAGTCTTCAATGGCCCCAGTCTCATTTCAGAATAAAATTGCTTTCCCTCCCCCTGCAAGTGCATTATCTATTAGTCAAATGAGGACCCCCCATCTTACTTCAAAGGCAAAAAAATTGCTTGCTATCATTCAGAGATTATGTACATAGTTACAACTTGCCATTTGTTCCATTCATTTGACTCAAGCAAGATGCTATATCCAAATCTAGAGTTTACAGACAGAGTGTGTGTGCCTCTTTGTCAAATTTAGTGCTTGTAACCAAGAAGGATCGCAAAACACGCTTTCATCCCCCCAGCCCCCAAACTGCACCAGCAGTGTCCATCCCTCCCTTCCTCCATGCAGAAAGAGACTGCCTCTCTGGTTTGAGTTATTTCTTCAGGAGAAAGACCACAGGTGAGAATAAAGTAGAACTGGGAACCTGTGAGGGGAAAGAGGTTTACTTAAACCTCCTTTAAGTAAACAATTAGAAATGAATTTAAAAAATCCTTTAAAAATTCAACAACAAGCATCTCAATTTAAAAATCAGCAAACAATCTGAATAAAAATCTTACCAAAGGAGATATAAAGACAGCAAGTAAGCATATGAAAAGATGGTCACTATCATATGTCATCAAAGAAATGCAAATTAATATGATGAGATATCTTTACATAATGTCATATATGAATCACTATGGTATCATATATAATACCATAAAAATGCCCCGTACTCCACTGCTCATCTTCCACCCTTGCCCTCACCTTTACCTCCTCAAACCCTAGCACCCACTGAGCTTTTTACTGACTCCATAGTTTTGCTTATTCCAGAATATCATATAATTAAATTTACGCAGTATGTAGCCTGTGAAGGCTTCTTTGTTTAGCATTAATCATGCCCTTTCATTGATTAATAGCGTATTTCTCTTTAGCATGGAATAATACTGCGTCATATGAATATATCCGCTTGTTTACCCATTCACTTACTAAAGGACATCTTGATTGCTTCCAGGTTTGGCAGTTCTTTTTTTCTGGAGACAGGCTCTTAACTATGTTGCCCAGGCTGGCCTGAACTTCTGGGCTCAAGTGATCCTCCTGCCTTAATCTCCCAAGTGGCTGAGATCACAGGTGGATGCCACCATACAGGCTTGGCAATTCTGAATAAAGATACTGTGAACATCTGTGTGCAGTTTTTTTCTGTGGAAATAAGTTTCCAACTCATTTGAATAAATACGAATACAATGGCACCCATTGCTATGCATCATTAGTACTTGATGTCACTAGTGTTTTGGATTTTAAGGATTCTAGTAGCCTTCAATACATTCAGGAAATATCGTGAAAACTAAATTCATAAAATACATTTTAAGGAAATTCAGATCGAATATTTTTAAAACCCCAGGAAACACACAGATTGAAAATTATTGATCTGTTCTGACACTATTATTTTGCAAAAAACAGGAACATACTGACAGCTTGGAACCTGCTAGACCCAAAAGAACACGGAGTGCCTATAAAGTAGTGAGGAGCCCTCGAGGCCTTTGGATGCAGTTTCAAGCTCTGGCGACAGTGCACTCATCTCTGGTCTCCTAAATCTTCCTGTCTTATGATAACCCACAGTGACATGTTTGTTTACCTGATTGCTTAATAAATACATCTTACACATGGAAATGGAGGGTTGGCAATAGCACTAGCATACATTTTATGCCTGTGAGGAATGTAAACCACATTTCAGCACCTTCCACTCACATGAGCCATTAATAATATCTCCAGAAGAACAGAGCCTCCTGGCAGGCTGGGCCTGGAAACCAACAGATAACCTGAAAAATCCTATATAGTTTTAAAAATGTGTGTTTACTCATCGTGTGGCTTTAATAGGGTACACTCCAAATCAAGGGTAGGATGATACTAATATATTTTTATTATACTCCCCAAGTATTTGAGTACTCATTGTTCCTTGTGAGGTTGTTCTGTCTTTTTTTTTTTTTTTTGGTTCTGTTTGTGTCCAGCAATTATTGCTTGGGGATTAGAAGGGAAAGCATAAAAATGTTAAATTCTCAGCAACATCATACACACCCCCCAGAAGAATTCCATTCTTTGTTTATCCACAAGGTGGCAAACCAGCACTTCTTTTCTTTTTTTCACTGGTAATTCACAGAAGAAATGCAAACAGAAAAGCAAAGTTGGGAATTAGATTGCCCGCCTCCATCAACCACTAGGCCAGGCACAGAATACTGTGTATTCAGACAGGTTGGCCTGCTCACCACTCCAGGTGCTTGGGTTTGGTTCTTTGGTCAGGCATAAGCATCGCACTCTGCCTCCTCCTTCAATAACAAAAATATTTGATAAACAGACCATATTCATTTGCAAAGTTAATGCTTCAGGGTGCTTCCTTTGAATATAAGTTTCACTAGAGAAAAACAAGATGGAGGAGAAGAGAACCTATAATTATACTACAGAAAAATCCAGATTTCTTTCTCACTTTAAAAAACAATGTGAGAGGCTGCCTAAAGCAGAGAGGACCAAACCATTCCTACACGCAGAGGCTTTCTGACTCCCCAGATTCCAGCACCATACAGAAAGGGCTCGCTGCATGCAAAGAAGAGAAGGGGGAAACTCAGGAACAAGAATGGAGACGCGATTTTAAGTAATTTCAATGAAGGCAGAGGTCCTGAAACTACTGAAAGACCCTTGGTTCCTCCACTAGAGATTTGAGCAGCCATGTTGGGTCCCTGTCCCTTTAACATCTGCCCTGGTCCCCCATCCCAGAACCAAGGGTCACTCCCCCCTCTGCATCCCTATTGGGCGCTCCCCACAGTCTCCTTTGCTCACTCAAGACCCAGGCAGACTTAGCATGCCCAAGCCCTGAGCTTTGATCCCCAGTACTGAAAAAGGAAGAAAAAAGGAAATCTTTTTATCAGTGGCCACTAGATGGTGTTTGTAGCTTTTTAAGCATAAATTTCAGACATTTTCTATACTTCCGTGAATTTTACAGGCAAGAACACATTTTTAATTTTATCTGTCTTTTTCTGTAAGTTTGCTATTAAAATTAATTAAACTATTTAAAAACTGATTAATTTGAATGTATCATACAGGGACAAGGTATAAAATATAACAGATATGTGGTGGACTGACTGAGGTCAATTTGAGCAGGAATGCCCAGCTGCACTGAGTGAGTGTGGTTCTGGGCATGGAGGATCCACCTGAGGATTTGTTGCTGACACAACATAAAGGAGGGTGGGAGCAGAAGATAGCCACCATGTTTTCCTCCTTGGACATCATTACAGTTACCAGTGTTAGCAAGATTTTAATGAATGAAATAATTACTTCGTTTGTACAGAAGAACAGCATGTTCCTAACATATCTACAATAAGAAAGGAACAGATAATGATACCGAAAATTTTTAGGCCTCCTTGAAATGGAGATTCAGCCACTCTCCCAAGAGTGAATAAGCTGTGAGCAAGTTCAATGAAATCAATAGAAGTAAGTCATGTGATGCTATCATTAAAATGTCCAATGTAGAATGGGAATTTTATTGAGGTAGGATTTTTTTGTTCCTTATTTCTAAGTATAATCTGAAGCAATTTATTAGTAGATTGAAGACTTGCTTTTCCTTGAACCCACAGAATCGGTTCACAGTGCAATTTAACACATTCGAACTATTCGTTGACATTTTCCTTTCTACCTCGCAATCACAGACAGATGGCAGAGACTGCAAAGAATGATTTGGCTTTGAAATAAAGGTGGTGGCAGCTGAGTAGTTGACTGTGTAAAATGTTTTTCACTTTTCTTTAGTCTGAACATTTTCTGAACTGTGATGGTTTCTAAGGAGCCACTGGGGATGGCAAGAAATGGAAAGGTTGCTGCTCTTTCCTCCTGAAATAAACATCCATCCTCACTGACAGACAGACATCAGATTATACTACGTTGTTCAAAGTTGTGAAAAGATTCCACTACTCCAATAGTTTTAAAGTCCTCACGTCTTTCAAAAGCTAGAACCTGGTACTGAGGACCTTGGCTCTACAGAAGCAGGGGTGCCGGACCAGACTGAGGTGCGGGCTGAGAGGAGGGGAAAGGTTGTTCCTCTTGCAGTGTTTCTCCAGCACCCAATACCTCCAGCCAGTGAAGGAAAGGTTCACAGAACCCACATCAATTGCACAGAGCGGGGACCAAATAAATCTGAAGCTGAGAGATGATAAATGGGTGATTGGCACAGCTGCCAATGAGGTATTTTTCGTGTACAGCTGGATTTAGGAGTAGTCCAAAAGACATAATAAATGAATTCTCTCTCTTTATCTGAAAAGAAAAAGCTGAACAGGATCTGTGAAAGCCTTTCTATAAAATAATAAATTACTAAATCTTTGTGTGTCTGATTCAAAATGAAAAGGTCATAAGTTGCATACTACTGTTAAGGGAAAAGTGATTCATTTATCCCACCTCAGAAAACAGTAAAAATGAGATTAGTCAATGCATAAGTAGAATCAACAATGAAATGTACTTTTTCCAGAACTTTCAATAAAAAATAACATTGAGTCCCCTCCCATGAGAAAAATCACCAAATGGCTAATAGGAGACAATACTTATTTTAATCTTTTAATACTATTTGCTCAAAATATAGACCACTAAGCTTAGACAACTGGTTGAACATTTATGAAAAATAAAATGAATTTCATACACTATAATAGATACCACATGGATTCCATCTGGATTACATACTTAAATGTGAAAAAAATGTTCCTCTCATAAGTCAAAAACTGTAGTTACAATAAGTTACAGGAGGACTTCTGGGAAGATGGCAGAGCGGTAAGCAGCACCAAATCAGCCTCTCCAAGAACTGGAATCCAGGCACCGGAAAAATAACAACTTAGGGAAGAAAAGATGGAGGGATGTGGACCCTTGGGATCCATGAAGGATCCAAAGGGAAAATTGGAGCCCACAGAGAAACTGAAGAGACAGAATACAATGCAGAGAAAGGAAGAGGCAATTTGCACTTTCTCCCCAGCGTGAGGCAAGAGAAAGGAAGATCAAGTCTACAGAGACAGTGAAGGTGGGTGACTCCAGAGGCCTTCAGGGAGAAACGCACCAGTGGAACAGAAGAGTGGATGTTGTATGCTACAACAGCCGGTGAGTGACTCCAGTCCAAGTGTCTGCTATATTCCCTGGAGAAAGCGCTTGGTTGGAGGCCGTTCTAGGGAGGGGACAACTTAACCTGGGACTCAGAGCGGCTGCAGGTTGGCTTCATCTCTGGGCTCCCAGTGTTAAATTCTCACATTAACTGGGCGAGTGACAACCACAGGAGACATCCACAGTCAGGGAGCTGTCGTCAGGTTGGCAAGAGACACCCAGAGTGCTACAAGCTGAACAACTATGGTACCACCCCCAAGACCAGAGGCCAGGTTCAATCTGAATTTCTGTAGAATTGAAAGTCCCAGAACCATCACTCTGACCTAATCCTACTGCCAGCTTGCTGGGATTATCGAGCAGGGATCTGGGCTCTGAGTGCCTCCCATGTCTACCAGTGAGAGCAGAGTCATGCCTTGAGTTGGACACTGCCACAAAACTGTCAACCCCAGAATATAGCAGCAGTTTTGAAAACACAGATAGAAGAGTTATCATCAAGAAATCACCCAATAACAAATGCTGGCAAGGCTGTGGGGTAAAGGAATTCTTCTCTATTGTTAGTAGGAGTATAAATTGGTACAACCATTATGGAAATCAGTATGGAGATTCCTCAAAAAACTGAAACTAGAAGTTTCATTTGACCTAGGTTGTTCCCCTTCTAGAGATCATATCAAAAGAGTTAAAAACATCATACCACAGTGATATATGCATATCCATGTTTATAGCAGCAGAATATATAATAGCTAAATCTTGGAAACAGTCCATATTCCCTTCAACAGATGAATGGATAAAGAAAATGCGGCTTGTATATAAAATGAAGTACTACCCTGCCACTAAGAAAGATAAACGAGACATTTTTTGGTAAATGGATGTACTCTGAGACCATACTTTTAAGTGAAATAACTCAGGCACACAAGTTTAAATGTTGCACTGTTTCTCTTGTGTGAGAAATTCAAAGGATAAATAAGGAGGAAAATGGAGGTTAGATACTAGGAGGTCGGAAGAACATGCTCAAAAGGGAAGAGGAACAAGGGGTGGGGGAGGAGGAAGGGAAGGAAGGAACAAGAAAAGAAAATAGAAGGAAAAAATGGAAACAAAGCCTTTCTAAATGGAGAACGAATGAGGAGTTGAAGGGAGAGGAGGGGAATGGGAAAAAAAGAATTAAAATATATTATGTACAGGTACAAAATCCCTATGATGAATGTGATCGTTATGTATGGCAAATATGTACCAATAAAAAAAAGAAAAACAGATAAGTTACAGGAAAAGTTTACCTATAAATTACAAGTTTCTGTAATACTTATGAAACTTTAGGGGCACCCAATGCAGAAAATTGCAAAGATTGTTTCATCTGATTCATAAAACATCTGTAAGGGAAACAAAATCTTACAGTTTACCACATGTATGTTAAATAATGAATGGCAAACTGGGAAAAATATATGCAACTTTTATTTTTGTTTTCTTAAAATTGATTTTGTTGGTACACTTTTGATATATATAAAATGATCACATTCATCATACGGAATTTGTACCTGTACATAACGTATCTTGATTCTTCTATTTTTTCCCATTGCCTTCTCCTCCCTTCAACTCTTCTTCCCCTCCCCATTACAAAAACTTTGTCTCCATTTTTTTCTTTGTATTCTCTTTTTTTCTTTTCCTTTCCTTCCCCCTTCCCCCTCCCATATTCCCCTTCCCATTTGAACATTTTCTTCCAATATCTGTCATCCATTTTGGTCCTTATTTACCCTTTCAGTTTCTCACACAAGAGAAACAATGCAACATTTGAACATGTGTGTCCGATTTGTTTCACTAAAAATTATGTTCTCAAGATGCATCCATTTACCTAAAAATGTCTCAAGTTTATCATGGAGTAGTATACTGCCAAAAAGAAGTATATGCAACTTTTATGACAGGTAGTCTAACATATCATAACTGTATAAAACAATAAGAAAAAAATCACAAAAAAAGGATACAACAAAAAACTAAGGAGCTAGCTTGGTTGCACATGCCTGTAATCCCAGCACCAGGAAGGCTGAAGCAAGAAGACTGTGAGTTCAAGGCCAGTGTGGTCTACATAGCAAATTCAAGGCCAGCCAGGATTACATGGTGAGAATCTGCCTTAAAAAAAAGCAATATAAAAATTCAGCTGGATACCAATTTCTAAATAAATACCCACTGTCTGTTATGGGCTGAACTGTGTCCTCCCTAAATCCATACTTTGAATTACCGGTCCTAGATTCTCAGAAAATAAAGGTATTTGGAGATAGGATTTTTAAACACATAATAACTTGAATGAGATCATTAGGGTAGGCTTCCATCCAGTATGACCGGCATATGATGAAGAAATTCAAATGCACACACACACACACACACACACACACACACGCATGCATGTGCAAGCAGGGGGGGAGAGAGAGAGCCAGATGAAGACATCAGAAGATGACAACTCCAGAGGAAGGCCTCAGAAGACACCTTGATCTCAAACTTGTAGCCTCCAGAATTGTGAGAAAATTAATCACTGTTGTTTAATCCATTCAATTGGCAGTACTTTGTTGTGGCAGCCCTAATAAAGAAATACATCATCTTCATCCTAGTCATCAAAAGAATGGAAATTAAAACAGCAGCTGCAACTCTCAAACTGGCAAAGAGAAAATAAACAATTCGTTTTTCCAATATAGGTAAGCACCAATGCTGGTAGTATAAATTGATATTGCCTCCTAAAGAACAACTTGAAAATACGTGTTAACAACATTAAAAAGTAAATACACCTTGACACCCACCAGTTAATATTATGAGAATGAATCATATGGAAATATCAGTGTTGTACAAAGAGGTTCATTGAAGTATAGTTTATACATGTAAAAAAGTATAAATCTCCTAGACAAGAAAGATTACAGGGTTGGTTTAAGAAATGTTAGCCTTCTAAGGTGAATAGAAAGTAGTCATTACATTTATTATTTTAGCAGATAAAATAGATGTACCTAATTTATTTGATGAGCTATTTCAAGTATACACAAAATGAAGATAGTAAAATAAACATCCTCCATTCTGTTTTTGAAAAGTGCTATTTTGAGATACTTGCTTCAGACTATTTTTTGAAAAGAAATAAAACACTCTGAGTTCAGCTGAATAATCTTTGTGTCCCTTGCCATAGCATTGTCCTCCCACCATCATCCTCATCATCTGAAAGGTATGAAAATCATCTAAAATTAATTTCACTCAATATCTTATTTTTCAGATCCGTTCATTTGAATCACATAACTGTAGCTTATTTCTTAGAATTATGACATAATATTATATTATATGAACATATATGTGGCACATATGATATATCTGTACATTTTTCTTCTCTCGTGGATGACTCACCTGGGTTTTTCCAGGTGTTATTTCTATGATGTGTACCAGCAACCATGATCATACTCATTCATAGCTTCTTGGACATATTTTCTTCAAGGTGTAGATTTAGGATTTGTCTCACTGGGCCATTGAGTATATACATCTTTAATTACACTAGCTATTGTCTTAATGCTTCCTGAAGTGGTTATATCAATTTTCATTCCCAGTGCATGCCTGTTAGCTTCTACTGTGTAGCAAACAATTCTTTATCCCAAGAATCAATCAGTAATCAATCATTTAATGCAGTGGCTCAAAAATTAACGTTTATTATTTCATATGATTCTTTGAGTTGGCAGCCATTGTTTTGTTCTGATAAGCTTGGCAGAAACTAGATTTTCTAGGATGGCCTTAGGCCCTCTCTCCACCTGGCCTCTCATTTAGGATAGCTCTAGCCTGCTGAAGTGGTGGAAGAAATGCTCCTGACAGTAAGAAAGGACAAGCCCTGGTTGGGGGTGTAGGTCAGGATAGAGCTTGTGCTTAGTATACACAAGCCTGAGTTCTACCCTCGGCACCAAAAACAGCAACAAAAGACTGCCCTAACTTCAGAAGCCAATCCCAAGTAGAGACCCCAGGCTCTCAACCTTCTGACCTCTAGCAATTTAGGAGTTTCCGTGGCCCACTCAGATTCAATAATTCATTGGTACAACAAACAGAGCTCAGGTAAGTGTGAAAGTTATGACTACCATTTTATCATAAAGGATTAACACAGGACAAAGTCCAGGAGGAGACACAGAGCTTCCCCGTCTTTCCTCACAGAACCAGCGTGCATCACCTTCCTGGTACATCAGCCAACCAGGAAGGTCCACTGCGATCAGAGTTTTTCACTGAGGTTTCGTTATGTAAGAGTGTGACTGAAGCATCGTTCACACATTAAACTCAATTCCCACCTGCACACCTTCTCTGGAAGTGGAGAAGTCAGGCTAACATCAACATCCAACCCTCTAATCAAGTGGTTGGACTTTCTGATGACTAGTTCCCATCCTGAAACCATTAAAGGACACTCTTATCCTTCAGGAAATTTTGAGGATTTTAGAAGATCTTGGCCAGAAACATGCCACAAAGAATGAACTAATTCTTTATTATTTTTAAGTTTTTATTTATTGTTTTGCAGGGCTAAAAAGCATGGACAATCCAAATTAAAATTGTTTAGTAAAAATTTGGACAACTGGATTTTAAAAAGTCTAATACCCAGTTTGGTATTATCTTTCATGTACCATTCTAGACAGGAAGCTAAGCAACATATTTGAATTTGCCTCTTAACTAAGTCCTTAGTTTTCAGCCCTTTATTTCTCTCAGTTGTTGTGAAGTGCCACCGAGTTCATGCCTGTGAAATAACTTTGTAGATTGAAAAATAATATAAAAGTCTGATGATCATTTATAATACCTGAGATTCCAGGGACGAGTTAAGCTAGAGAGGGTTCCTTTAGCCCTTGGTCAGGGTCATGTTCAGGACTATAGTCCAAGTTCAGTTTGCAGACAGAACCAGCCGGAAGTGCCAGAGGATTCGTGTGCCTCGGGGTGGTCAGTAGGGAGCCCCACCTTCTTGCTGGGCCACCAAAGAAAGAACTCTATGCTGTGTGATCTCTAGTAGGTTAGAACTAGGCAAGTGTGATAGTTCAGGGCCTAGCACAGTGAGGGCTTCCAAGCAGCCTTGAAGACTAAATCATCTTTTGATATTTTTAATCGTCCTGTGAAAATGGTATTTAATAAGGGTAAATTGAGTAGTCAAGTGTTTGGACTAATGGATTTTCAGGAAGTTCCTGGAACAAGCAGTAAGATTATTTGCCATTTCATCTGTCTGGGTAAGAATTTCCTGGGTTAAAAAAGGTAAGTGCAGACAGTAAGCTGTGTCTGTATAGAGAGTAAATTATTTTTATTTTTCAGAAGAATCCCTTTTTAACCCCCCTCTCCAGTTTTATTTTGTTAAACAGGGTCTTGCTATGTGGTCCAGGCTGATCTTGAACTCATGACCCCTTGCTTCGGCCTCCTGAGTGCTGGGATTATAGATGCACACCACCATAACAGGGTTTTAAACACCTTTTAATTCAGAATTTTCCTAACTCATTTAACCATAGCACTCTCTTCCTCACATAAAAGCTGGTAGGGGTTCGGAGAACAGCCCATGGTAAATACTGACCTTGAGATCATTTCCATGAGAGCTCAATGAGTCAGTGATTCTCAAAGGTGAACCCCGGACTGCCAGCGTCATCGTCCCTTGGAAACGCATTAGAAACCAGCCTTGCCTACTAAATCAGAAACCAGGGGTGTGGTCAGTAGTCTGCATAATCTACCCTCTTGATAGCTGATGCAGGCCACAGCCTGAGAACCACGGCTGTCAGCCCCCTGGTAACTCCGTAATTTCCCCTCTCCTCTTTTCATCTTTCTGCCCAATGCAGAACTGATACATGTGTGTGCCTAAGTAGGCTGATATCCAGTTCCTTCCAGTCAGTAGTCTTTAAATACTAATCTGGATTTAAATACTAACCTGCAAGTGGAGAGAGTAAACCACTTTTTTTTAAAAGCCGTGTGTCTCTTCTTCATATTGTGACTCATATTTTCACTGTTTTTGTGTATATGCATTCTTGGTGCAGAATATCCTCTTTCTATTATTACTAAGCATTCATGAGGAATGTACAATTTACTCAAGATTTTAGAAGGGAGCTTAAAGAGAGAGGTTGTATAGCATGGAATCATCATTTCACCTAAAAGGAACAAAAAGCAACCACTGAGGTGTTTCATCTCCCATGTCTCTCTTGGCTTGGCCTCTCCCTTCCTGCTCCTAGCTGCACGTCAGCACTCTGACCTTCACTTCTAAGAGCAGTTAAATTTAATCCCCACCTCAGTTTCAGATGTTTGTAGCCCAGCTATTAATTAGTATTATCGTCAAGGAAATTGCATTGAGACTGAAGACTGTCTTGTGAGCAAGATTCCCCTGTTCCCAAGCTCCACCAGAGCACTGCTAACTAAGGGCGACATCTTATTTACGCTGGGTTCTGCGATTTCTTGCTCCACTCTCTCAGGTCAGATGCTGGGGGTCCTCTCAGCTTGGAGTCCACCCTGCCTCAGTCTCCCACAGTGTGGCGTGGCTCCTGGGCCAAGCGCTCTGACTTCCTCCTGGTGGCTTCTGGGAGCAAAGTCCAGTGGGGCAAATGCAGGCTGCAGGTATATGGTATTATTTAGGAACTCAGTCTGTGAAGTGGCACATCCACGAGAGGCTGGTGTGGACCTACCTGAAAGGAGTGTTCCCAGTCTCAGACAGTGAATCATTTCAGAAGTGGGTTTTTTTTTTTTTTCTTTTTTGTTCTGGGAATCGAACTCAGGGCCTTGTGCTTGCTAGGTAAGCACTCTAACCATTGAGCTAAATCCCCAACTCCCAGAAGTTTTTTATTCTTTTCCAGAAGCTTTTTTAAATGCCCCATCTCATCAGAAACCCTGGTGTAGCATTAGGAGTTTTTAAAATCTCCCTAACAGCCAGACATGGCGGCGCATGCCTGCAATGTCAGCAGTCTGGGACATTGAAGCAGGAGGATCCCAAGTTCAAGGGTAACCTGGGCAACCTAGCAAGACCTGCTCCCAAACTGAGAAATTTTAAAACTGAGTTAAGGGTGTAGCTCAGCGGTAGAGCACTTGCCTAGCATGTACAAGGTCCTGTGTACAATCCCCAGCACTGAAAAGACAAACAAATAAAACCCCCTAAGTAATTCTGGTGTGTAAAAAATTTGCAAGCCACTAACCTAGATTGCGTACAAAATCCCCCTCTGTGCTAGACATTGTAACAGTTGTGTTCTAAACATGTTACATTTCTAGCATACTCTTTCACAGATCCGAAACCTGAGACACAAAGAGACAATGTGACTCATACAGGGAAGGCCACAGAGGAACTGTTAAGGAGGGACTGGTCTCTGCCCCCATTAATGTCTATGACATGGTAAACACAGTGTTATTCTCTGGGATTTCCTGGGGCCAAAAGAAGAGTTTCAGGGATGCAGGTGATTTAAATTTATTTTGTTTGTTTGTTTGTTTGTTTTTGGTTTTTTTTTTGTGGTGCCGGGGATCGAACTCAGGCCCTTGTGCTTGCAAGGCAAGCACTCTAATCACTGAGCTAAATCCCCAGCCCCAGATTTTAGTTTTTTTTGTTTGTTTGTTTGTTTTTTGTGATTTAAATTTAAATGGAATCATCATTTGTAGTTATTGTTGTTGTTGTTATTATTGTTGGGTGCTGGAAATTTAACTCAGTACCTAATTCAACATGTTAAATTCTCACCCTCTACCACTGAACCATACCCCCTCATGTATTAATTTCTGGGTTCAGTTTTTATGTTTCAGAAGCCTGAAATTGAATAAATAAAAGTGATTATGCTTTTTGAAAAAATTAATAATACAGTTTTGGTTTTAAAAATAAAATCTGACTCAGAGCTATGGGAAACACACACATGTGATCAGAATCAATATGAAAATAGTGTTACCTTGTCCCCCTGAAATCCACAAAAGCTGACTTTTAAGATCCTTCTCGGGCTCAGGAGGAGGGTAATGATGGAGGCAGAGGTCAGAATGATTTGGCGGGAGAAGGACTCGACTGAGCAGCGCTGGTGGAGAAGCTGAAGAAGTTAGCCCTGAGACACAGAGCATGGGCTGCCTAGAGAAGTTGGAAAGGCAGGAAACCAGGTCTCCCTCAGGGCAGGAAAGAGGAACCCGGCTCTCTACCCGCTTGATTTCTGGCCCATGAGGCCATTTCAGCCTTGTGACCCACTGCAGGGCAAGATACTCAGTTTGTGTCATTTAAAGTTGGGACTATTTGGCTGATTTGTTACAGCAGCAAAAGGAAACTAATACAGTCTTTACACCACCCCCGGAGGAAATAAAAGAGATGTGAAGATTGTTCTCAAAGCACGAAGGGCCATATAACTACATTCATTCATTCATTCATTCATTCATTCATTCATTCATTCAGTTTATTCATTTCCTTATCCACTCATTAAATATTATTGAGCTTCTACGTGAACCAAACACTTTTACAGAAGTTGGGACTATAACAAAATAAAATAGTTTTTTTTTTTTTTAAACTAGCTCTAGGCCTGGAAAACCGTAGCTCAATGGTAGAGTATTTACCTAACATGGACAAGTTGCTGGATTTGATCTATAGCGCTGAAAAAAGCATAACAAAACACCTTTTATTTGTGGAGGGTGCAGTTTTCTAAATAAAAATTAAGTAAAACACACAGTATTATTACATACTTTTACATTGTGTAAGTACTACTGCGGGAGAGAAGGATTGGGCTGGGGAGGGGAGCCATCTTAGGGCAGTCAAGGCAAAATTATAGTGGAGCCCAGTCTGGACCTGGGGAAACTCCAGCAATGAGAGAAGGCCTGTGTTCCAGCAGGAGCATGGAGGCCTGTGTGTCAGGAGGTGAGGAAGAGGAAGAGAGTTGAGAAGACAAGGGCACGGAGGTACTGAGGTCGGATTTGTAGAGAACACTCTCTCTACCTTTGGTATTTACCCTTCACTGGGAAACCAGTCATGGACTGATGAGCTCTGATCATCTTTTAAAATGATCGCTGTTGCTGCTGTGTAGACAATGAGCTCTATGGGGGCATGAGAAGAAGGAGGAGACTGCATCAGAGAAGGTGGCAACTTGGCTGTGAGTGATAGCAATGGCATGAGTAGGAAGGGATCGTAATCTGGATGTAGTTTGAAAACAGAACCCAAAGCATTTGCTGTTGAATTGAGTATGTGCTGTGTGAGACAAGGCTGACTGGGAACAATTTTAGCCTGAGCACCTGGAGTTGTGACTAGCCGACACAGGGGAAGGGAGGCTTAGGAGATGACTATTGAAAATGCTGCTTAAGATGCAACCAGAAAGAGATGTCAGCTTAGCAATTGGAATATGAGTCTGGAATTCAGACAATGGGTTCAGGTTGGAGACAGAAACGAAGGAGCCATCGTAGTTAAATCTAGATGTATTTAACTGTGTGAGGCTGGGAGAGGGGTTATGGTTTAGATTTGAAATCTCCCTTAAAACTCATGTGCTAAAAGGCTTGGTTGCCAGCTAATAGGCTCTTGGGGGAGTGATTGGGTCATGAGGGCTCTATCTTATTCAGATAGATTAATCCACTGATGAATTTATGAGTTGACAGCATTACTAGGATGTGATGGAAATAGGAGGTGGGGCCCGGGTGAAGGGAGTAGATCACAGAAGCATAACCTTGGAGGACTCTATTGGGCCCCCTGTCCCTTCCTTTCTGGCTTTCGCTCTCTCTCCTCTGCTTCATGGCTGCTCTAAGGTGAGTGTTTTTCCTCTTCCCACTGTTTTAGTTACTTTTCTCTCATTGTTGGGACAGAATACCTGACACCCAAAGTTAGGGGAAGAAAGGTTTATTAGCTCACAGTCTGCAGAGGTTTCAGTCTATAGTCCACTGGGTCCGAGGCAGGGTGGCATGGCAGAGGCAGAGGCAGAACGAGCCCGGCAGCCGACCGAACGGCTGACCGGCAGCAAAGTAAAGTCAGGAAATGCAAGGAATGTATGCAAATAAGCAATGCAAACAAGCAGCTAGTTAGCTACTTCCTGTATCTTTTATCTAGGCTACCTGCCCCCAGGGCGGCCCACACTCCCACCCCCAATCTCAGTCTCACATCCTTGATCCCAGCAGAACCATGCCAAACCGATCAATGGATCAATTTAGTAATCACACACTCTAGATCCAGCTATCTCTTACCACATGAGGCTTTGGGGGGACATCTAGACACAAACCATAACACC
>PVJO010017185.1:0-38061 GCA_004026905.1 Hystrix cristata | reverse complement strand
AGATATTGTATAAAAGGAGGATGGTGTGCAGAGGAGAGGAGTACTAGAAGGAAAGAAGGGGAAAAGCAGAAAGGCAACAGGGGAGAGAGGGGAATGGGAAAATATGGAAAATGATGAATGAACCTGCTGTAAATAGGGAGGGAGGGTGCAGAGGGGAGGGGGGAAGAGGGGGGAGAACCAAGATACATCATGTATAGGTGCAGAATTAATGTAATGAATGTGACCATTGTATGTAGAATGCACCAATACATGTTCTTGGTTTAAAATAAAATAAAAAAAAATCCCACTGATACTACAGCAAATGACTTTTAAAAATAACATTCACAAGGAAGAAAGAAGATGACATCAGTGAAATTTTATTTTATTTATTTATTTTTTTTGAGAGAGAGATCTTTGAAGGAGAACCTGAGATGGCACAGGAGCTGGAACTGTTTTGATATAGGGGAAACAATGTGACTCCCAACCTGCTTGATGTCAGTTATACTGAGTTCGTGTTCCCCAAAGTAGAAGAATGAATTCTAAGGAACAAAGGAGGTTAAGAGTAAGAAATTTACTGAGGGAGAGAAAGAGAGCTCCTGAGAGACAGGAGGGGACCTGAGTGGGTTGCCAACATCAGTGAAATTTTAGAAGACGGAAGGAAAATGAAAGACATTCATTACTATGTCATATTGTAGAGAAGTCAAAATGAGTAAGTTACAGTGACAAGAAATAATATGGCCAATCTTGAGAAAATACTCTTAAGTGAAATAAATCAGACACTTATCAGTACACATTGAATTGTTTCTCTGATATGAGAAACCATAAGTGTAAATAAGGACAAAGGGGTATAATAGATATTATGTAAAAAAAAAGATAGTATTCAAAAGAGAGGAGAACTAGATAGGGAAAAGGGGGATAAAGAAGGAAGGTTAAAAGAAAAGTAAAATGAAAGGAAAAAAAATGGAAAAATGTAAATAAACCTGTTGCAAATAGGGAGGGGTGCACGAATGGAAGACAGGGGAGGGGAAGAGGGGGGAAAACCAAGATACATCATGTACAGGTACCAAATAACCATGTTGATTATGATCATTATGTATACTATGTACCAATACACGTTCTTGGTAAAAATAAAAAAATTAAAAAAAAATAGGTAAAAAATAAAAGTCTCATTTGATTAAATACAACATAATACCTTTTAATATAAAGCCAAAAGGAATTAAAATAAAAATACATACTTTATAAAAACACATATATATGCTATACAACTACACAGAAGGGAAAAAAATGAAATGACCAACATTCAGGATGATGATTACTTCTGGTGCAGAAAAGCGAAGAGGTGGGTGATGGGGGTTGGATGTGTGGTAGAACGCAGGTAATTGTCAGAATCCTACTCTTAGGCCAGGCGTGGTGGCACACACCTGTAATCCTAGCACTTGGCAGGCTGTAGCAGGAGGACAGCCGCGAGTTCAAGGCCAGCCTGAGCTATGTAGTGAGACCCTGCCTCAAAAACAGAACAAAACAATACAAAAACAGAAACAAAAACAACCCCACCCCCCAAAGTCCTACTCTTTGATTTGGTGGGGTAGGTGAAAAGATGCTTATTACAAAATGAAAGTAACCATTAACTAAGCAAATAGGCCAATTGCATCATGTTTCAAGGATAATGTTTAATTCTAGTCTGTGACTTTGGCAAAGGAATAAATTTTAGTTGATTTAGCAGAACTGATAAAGGTGAATGTCAGACTAGCAGTAGAGAAGAGTAATTCTATTTAATTCTAGTTATAAAACAAAAGAAGGCAAGAATGACAGAAAGAAAGAAAAAAAATCTTCAATAAGTTCTGCAAATGGCAGTATAATGTTTCTCTGATGAAAGGGTGAGAGGGGATAAGTTAAAATAAGTAGGATGGCTGGAAGGTTGTTCAAAAAATTTTAGTCCCCTAGATCTTCTTTTCCAACCAGATGGTTGACAGGTTACCTTTGTGGAGAGGTAAAAACAGAGGGTCTGTGCTCTGGGACACCGGATGCGGTGTGGAGGCACTGGCATCAAAGGACACTAAATAAACACATGCATGCTGAATGCAGAGACCCATGTCTTCTTCTCACACCTATTTTCCAAAACCCTGGCATCTGGGGCTTTATCTTTTGTGTAGGAGATTGAAAGTCTTCTTTGGAAAACCCAACCAGTCCAAGAGGGAAGATCTGAAGATAATGACATGGAGATTTTCTAAGAAATGGGAAACCAGTTCCTCCTACAGGAAAATGCAGAAATGACAAGCCCTCCCATGTACTCAGAGCTTTCATCATTTTTTGAGTCTCCCACCTTTCAACATGGATAGATTACCAAGGCTCAGCAGATAATGGGGAAGCTTCTAATATAAGAGTCAGAGACCAAAGGGCCAACACCAACCCCCTCCCTATAGAAAGGACAACCTGGAGAAAACGGATTATTATGGGGGAATCAGAGAATAAACAAAACCAAAAATCTATAATTAGTATCATCAAAGATATGAGATGGCATGAGTCCAGGGAAGAAGAAAATGAGACAGTATACTAATTGATTTTAGCAAAGATCATGTGGAGAAAAAAAAAATAAAAGGGTTCTTGAAAATTAGAAACACAACAAAAATGAAAAGGCCCATTTTCCAGAAATGAAGGACTATTCATCTAGATGGAAATGGCCCAAAGAATGCTGAACATAAAGGATAAATATAGACCTATAAGAAGCATATAGGAGAACAAAAAGAGGATTTTACAAATTTCCAGAAGAAAACCCAGAATATATTTAAAAAATCAGTAATCGAAATAGCTCATGACTTCTTAATAGCAATATTAGAAGTTGGAAGACAATGAAGATTTCCTTCAAAGCTTTGCAGAAAAAGTTATTTCTAAACTAAGTATCAATCTAGTTATCAATTACTAAGTATCTGCACTCAGCCTAGTTACTAATTAATATGTGGGAAAAAAGTTTTTGTACATATAAAATTTTTCAAATTTTACTTCCTACATAATATTCTTAGGCACTTACTAGAGACTGATTCATCCAAACAAAGAGTAAGCTGGACCAAGAATCTAGGAGCTCAAGAACAGCCTTAGCAACATAGCAAGGCCCTGCCCCAAAAACAAAATAAAACAACCCAATCAACCAAACAACAACAAAACAAGACAGCAGACCAAGAAAGAAAAGGATATGGGACAGAGAGAGATCCAGTGTTGGAAAGAGGCAAAGGGAATACTCAAGTCTGTAATAAATACTGGCAAAGAGGTCACCCGATCCCGACTGAAGCAGTGAAAACATTCCAACTCAGATCTTCAAGAAGAAACTGCTAACACTACCCAGTGTGAACAAATACCTTAAAGGGGGACTGAGACCAGTTAGCAGAGAATTTGGAGTTGACTTCTGAGATGCATACAAAAAAGGGAAAACAAAAATAAGATAAATATTAACTCTAGGGAAAGCAACAGACATCAATAAAAGGAAAAATAATTATAGTACATGGCTAACCTCTGAACACTGATTTCAACAAAATTATGATATACCTATATTAATTGTATAAGGACTGGCAAATACGGAGGAGGGGAGAAAAAGAGCTATTTCGTCTTTCTTGTGAAGTCAACTGCTAGTGGCCTATAAATGAAAAATAAAGACATGGAGGTAAATATCAAAAGAATCAATTAAATTTAAGAGATGGGAAAGGGAAATGCAGGTTAAGAGGACATAGAGACCTATGTATTTCTTAAATTTTGACAACTAGTTTATTCTTTGTATGCACAGTTGAAAATGAAAGAAAATCCTTTAAGAAGTTATATGGAGAGACACTTCCTTTTCTCCCCCCACCAAAATTCCTATTTGAAGTATAATTTACATAGAATAAGATGTACAGGTTTTATCTGATGAGTTTAGATAAATATATGCATACACCCATGCGACATTAATATCCATGTTTTAATGAATCAAAGAGTTTATTTAAACTGGGTATGGTGAACACACCCATAATCTCAGCACTCTGGGAGGTTGAGGCAGGAAGATCCAAGTCTGAGCCCAGCCTGAGCAATTAAGTGATTAAGAGAGAGCTTGTCTAAAAAAAAATGTTGGGATGTACCTCAGCTAGAACAAATGAATTCTTTTTCATTGCTTAAGTACAAAACTGGGTTTTATTTGGTGGGGATATAAATATTCCCCTAAAGAGTCTGAGGCCAGTCTGGGCTTCATAGTGAGTTCAAAGGCAGTTTGAACTACATAATGAGACCCTCCCTCAAAAAACCAAAAAAAGCCAGGTGTGGTGGCACAGAACAGTAATCCCAGCACTTGGGAGGTTGAGGCGGTAAGATCACTGCGAGTTCAAGGCCAGTCTGGGTTATGCAGTAAGTTCAGAACCAGCCTGAACTACATGGTGAGACCTTGTCTCAAAAACAAAACAAAATGAAACAAAAACAAACCACCAAAAAAACCCCAACCCCACAAACAAACAAGCAAAACACCCAACAACAACAACAAAAACTATCCCCCTAAAATACCTATTTTTAAACCCAAGAATTAATCCATATAATTAGAGGACCACATCCCAAGGGGGAGAAATGAAAGCAACTGTGAGAGCAACAGGTGCATGTTTTCATATCCCACTCACTCCAGTGCCTACACTCACAAAGTGTGGTGGGAGACAGAATTGCTCTCATTTCTTAACCTGCTTTCACTTTAGGATCCAACTGTATTCCCCTAGACCAGTGCTGGTGAACCTATGGCATGTGTGCCACAGCCGGCTGTTTGTTATCAATGAAAGCTCTAAAAGGTTCACCACTGCTGTCCTATGCTCTTTGTAGAGTCTATATACTTCTATATATTGATTTTCTTTCCTGACAATTACTAACACTTAAGCTTTGCATAAAATGCCACATACAGACGGATAGAGGTATACAAACTAAGAAGGGAAAGGATAATATCTATACAGTAATGAAAGTCCCTCCTGTTTTGGGGTAGTACCAGGGATTGAATCCAGGGCCTTCAAAGAAAGCTACATCCCCAGCCCTTTATCAAAATTTTGAGACAAAGCCTAAGTCACTAAACTGCCCAGACTGGGCTTGAACTTGTGATCCTCCCACCTCAGCTTCTCAGAGTGCTGGGAGTATAGGTATGCACCATCACACCTGGCTTGGAGTAATTATAATAGTCAAGATCTAACATCATACCTGAAAACTATTCTCAACAAATCTGTAAGGACATATGGAGATGCAAATATGAGCAGAAGGATTTCAAGGCTGCTCTGAAAAATAGGGATGCTGGTACACTTTTCTAGTGTGATCCACTTCCAAAAAAGCAATGGATGAACTTTCAGGAAGAAAGGTCCAGCCTGAGCTATTTACCCTGTCAGCATATAGTAATATTACACTCTGAAGCTTCTAGAAGCTGTGGTGTTGATTCTACAGAAAAGTAAACCAAACAAACCAAGAAACCACATGCTTGCTACCTACTGAACCTTACTGTCAGCCACATGACCTATTGTCATACTTACTACTTTTTAGAAACTAGAATGACAAATGAGGTTGATATGGCGTTCACTGTGGGATGGAAATAAATTTAGATTTATACAAATGGAAAGTTTTACATGTGAAGGTTTCCCTCTGGATCTCACAAAGCTGTTTGGACAATATGGAAACTACTCAGACCAATGGCAGTCAGATGGTCTCGACAGAAAAATCATTTGAGCTATGGTGCTTGCCACATTGCTGGTGCAGAGAAGGTTTCTTTTATGATTATCTATAATTTTTTTTTGGGGGGGTGCTGGGGATGGAACTCAGGGCCTAGACAAGCGCTCCATCACTTGAGCTAAATCCTCAACCCAATTATCTATAGTTTTAATAATTATCTCCATTATGGGGTCTAGTTTTCATCTACCTGACATTCTCTGATCCTCAGCAGCTGCCTGCCTACTGCCTACAGCCCTTCCCTCCTGTCATCACAGGGCTCAGGTGGCTGGTTACCTGATATTGTGGGGCTGCTTGTCACAGGATAGCACAGTGTTGGCGATGGATTGCTGCAGGTGGTGCCGTTGTCTCCTCAAGGTGTGCTGGAAGTCATCCTCCAGAGTCTGTACTACATAACGCAGAAAAAGGACTCGCCCAGGCAGAGTTTGACCCTTTGGGAGAAAGAATGAGAAGTAAGTTTTTCTTCTCAGTCTTTGGGATGACATTAAGCACTGGCTGTCATAACCACACAGTCTGGGAGTAGTGGTGCCTCCCTGTAATACCAGATACTTTGGAGGCTGAGGCAGGAGGATTGCAAGTTTGAGGCCAACTTGGGCAACTTAGTGAACCCTGTATTAAAATAAAACCTAAAAAAGGGTTGGAGATGGAGCTCAGTGGCAGAATACTTGCTTATCATGCACAAGGCCCTGGAATCAACCCTCAGTACTGCAACAACCAAACCAAACCAAACCAAACCACACCAAACCACGAAGTCCAAGAGAAGGTCATAAGTCAACAAGTTTGTGCCCAAAGGAGAGGCTTCTGGGAGAGAGCATGTAGTCAGGGTCACTGTAAAACTAGAAAAATAGGGTAACTGCTAAGTGAATCACATCCTGTAAGGCCCCAGAAACCACCTTTCCCTCTAGGAATTAAAAACAATTCATTTAGTCAAAAGATCTAGGCATCTACAGATAATTACAATTTCATAGCAGCTAAGGTGCAACTGGAAGCCTGCTAGAGCCTCTAGGATTGTAGAGCTTTTGATTTTAACAATCATGGGAAGTTAGTTTCTCTAAATCACTGGCCTTTATCAGAATCAGGATAAACACAAAGCTGGGGCTAACGGATCAAACAGAAATTGGTTCTTTTTTTTTTAAAGAAATATTTTATTTATTTATTTATTTACTTTTGGTGCTGAGGATTGAACTCAGGGCCTTGTGCTTGTGAGGCAAGCACTCTAACCACTGAGCTAAATTCCCACCCCCTAGAAACTGGTTCTTTAATAACTCTGCTGAGCTGCTAGACCAACAACCATAATGTTCACTCTACTGCTGAACTTCCAGTACTATGTGCTGATACACATCAGCTTAGGTTTCCATATTGTTAAGCAAGGCTCAGCTAGGTATTCTCTTACAGGTGAGATGAGACTAATTCATAAGGCAAAGAGTATGGACTTTTGTGGCACACAGACCTTATGCTTTTGTTGTTTGTTTGCTTTACACCTAGCTTCATTCCTAATTTCATCTACTACCTCTCAGCCTTAGTGCCCTTGTGATTTACATGGATAATTTTAACCTTATCTAAGACAGAATTAATATTTCTTCATTTATCAACATTAGGCATGTTTTATTGGATCTTTTGTGCTATGTAAGCCATAACTAACTTATGTCAAACGGTCACACTTCTTTTCTTCCAGAAGTAACTGTTCTATATCATCAATACACTATCTCCTGATTGCCCACTGTCTTACTTTCTCATTGCTGGAACAAAATATACCCAACACTCACAAGTGAAAGGAGGGAAGGTTTATTTTAGCTCACAGTTTGTAGAAGGTTTCAGTCCATAGTTGGCTGGCTCCAAGGCAGGGTGGCATGGCAGGGCGGCATAGCAGAGGATAGACAGTCTATGGCATGGCAGGCAGGAAGCAGCGAGCAGTGAACCTCCCTTTTCCTCTTTATTCCATTCAGGCTACAAGCCTGTTGGTTGGTACTTCTCATGTCCAGGGTGGGTTTTCTATTTTCAGTAAATCCATTTAGCCACACCCAGAACCATGCTAATCCCATCAGTGGACTAATACAGTTTTGTTTTGTTTTTGGTTTTTTGACACAGGGTCTCGCTACATAGTTCAGGCTGGAGTTGAACTCATTATGTAGCCCAGGCAGGCCTTGAACTCGTGGCAATCCTCCTGCCTCTGCCTCTCCCAAGTGCTGGGATTACAGGTGTGCCACACCATGCCCAGTGACCAATACGGTTATCACACACCATATTCACACACCTTAGGTCCAGCCACCTCTGACAAGCCCCACCTATAAGTGCATGAGGCTTGAAGGGACATCTAGATACAAGCCATAACACCCATTTTGGAAGATAAAGGTGTTGTAGTAGTCCTACTATGTTTAGAGACTTTATTCATCTTCCAACATTTAATTTCTATATTTTTCATTTTAAATTATCAAGGGTAAAAAATTATCTTGCTTTGTACAGAAACTGATTCTGAATTATACAACTAGTTTTTTAGTATCAGAACTATGTTAATATTATTCATTACACTGGAAATCCAAATACTATACTAATAATTTCTTTCTTGTGAAGTTTTGTCTTTTTCCTAGAGTTCCTTTTTCCCCCCTTCATTGCATGCTGTTATACTTGTCAAATTTGTTGGCATACAATTGTTTATACTAATCTTTAATGATCTTTTGTCCTCTCTCTCTCTCTCTCTCTCTCTCTCTTCCCCTCCCTCCTTCCCTCCCTCCCTCTCCGAGACAGGGTCTCACTGTTTTCCAGGCTGGCCTTGAACTAACAGTGATCCTCATGCCTCAGCTTCCTGGGTGCTGGGATTACAGGTGTGGACCAGCATGCTTTGTTTTCTTCTTCGTCTTTTTTTTCTGTCAGTACTAAGGACTGAATCTAGGGCTTTGCACATGCTAGACAAGCACTCTACCACTGAAATATACCCCCAGTCCTTTTTATCTTATTTTTGATCCAGGGTCTCACTAAATTATTCAGGCTTGCATCAAACTTGCAATCCTACTTCAGGCTCCAGAGTCCCTTTGATTACTGGTGTGCACATCACCCTGGCCTGAACAATTTGCATTTCTGTGATATTAGTTCTAATGTCTCTCTTTTCATCTCTAATGTTATTTGCTTCTTCTGCTTTTCTTAGTCTAGCTAAAAGTCTGTCTCTATTCATTATCTTTTCAGAGGATGAACTGTTGCCTTGTGACTTTTTGTTCAGGTTTAGACATTTGAAAAAATATCTTTTCTAATCTCTATGGACTGTGTTCATGCAGAAGACCTTCACCAATAAGCTTGTCTAGAAGTTCTGTACTGCAATTCTGGTGATGTCTTTGTTCTGGACTTGTGCATGTACTGTATCCCCGTCCCTTTTTCTTTCCTTGAGATGTAGTTTCATTGTGTTGCCTTGGTCAGCCTCAAACTCGTGATCATTCAGACTCAGCTTTCCAAGTAGCTGGGATTATAGGAAAACACCACTGCATCCAGTTGTACTATTCTTTGCTTTAATTTCCCAACTGGCTTGTTCCTCTTTCTTTTTAGGAGCTCATAACCTCTTGCTTCTCCTGTTATTTTCCTACAGAACTGTGGGCTCTCCACATGATGCAGTGCTTGCTTCTGTTTTCAGCAGCTTCCAAACTATGCTACTGTTCTTGTCAATGTTCTATGTTTGGCAGGACAGAAACCAGTCCCTTGGGCAGACTCCAGATGAACTGACACACTGGCTGTATGGTACACACTCATTTTGTCCTAAGATAGATATGATTTTTTTTTTGGTTGTAGCTTGCTATACCGGGCAGGTGGTTGGGCAAGAACACAGCAAAACACCACGAAAACACTTTCAACAGAGTATTTTCTTGGTTATGTGTTGGTTTAGGCACTACAGCTACTCTGGTCTTTAGAGTTCTCACAAAGGTATACTGGTCCATATATTGTTAACTGTGTCACCACTGGACAACGAAGGACTGGAGCTTCCTAGTCTGTCCTTGTGCTGATGCCTCTCTGAACATTCCTACTTACAGCACTCTGTAATTTCACTCCAGCTGAGACGAATTGCTCCTCAAG
Source organism: Hystrix cristata (assembly GCA_004026905.1). NCBI lineage: Eukaryota > Metazoa > Chordata > Mammalia > Rodentia > Hystricidae > Hystrix > Hystrix cristata. The sequence continues at coordinate 28,323 of PVJO010017185.1, read as the reverse complement.
TCTGCTATTCATTGTAATTTTGGGACTTCTATTCTGTATTATTTTAGACTTGATCTAGTGTTTCCTGGATCCATACCTCTTTGTTTTGGGTACAACCTCATTCCTTAAGATGCATACCCAAAGGTGACTTCCTAAGAAATAGTGTGGGGATATGTTTTCAAGTTCATACATATCTGGAAATGTCTCTATTCACTTTCATACTTCATTCACAGTTTGGCTGAGTATAGAATTCTAAATTAGTAATAGTTTGTTTTATCCAATTGTTTTAGGGTGAGCAGACAGAAAACTGGCAGTTAAGCTTAGGGATCTCTAAAGGTCAGAATGTAGAACAATTTTTTTTTTTTCTGGAGGACCAACTGTACGTGAGGAATCTTTATTATAGATGGTTCATTTACACAATGAATCTTTTGGATTTTTGCCTAAAGGGTATATAACTTGGCTAATTAACTTTTTGTGTTTAAGAATTAACAGGCTGACTGCTCCATAAAGATTTTCAGACAACATCCATTCACAGCTCACATCTGATTGTTATCTTTCACCATATATACTGTTTCCAAGTTCAAAACCTCCCTGGTGCTCTAAAGGGAAGCATTCTTCCCTCCTTGGATGCAGCCTCTCCCACACATACTTCTGCCTGTGGTTTTCTCTGTCCAGCTTCATCAGTCACTGCTCTTACATTTTTGATCTTCCAAATCTTTAATGACATCCATTGCCCTTCCTTTTATTTTCACAGCCATGGACTTATAACTTTCTCCATTTATTTATTAGTATTTTTAATGGGGTCTGAAGAAGTTGAGGGAAAAATGCATATGATCATATTAAGTCAGAAGGCAGCATACATCTTTTTTTTTTTGGCACTGGGGATCGAACTCAGGGCCTTGCACTTTGCTAGGCAAGTGCTCTACCACTGAGCTAAATCCCCGACCCCAGCACACATCATTTTATTTTATTTTACTTTTTAATTTTTTTTTTAAATAAGAGAATTTATTTGAACATGTGGAAATGGGAAAAATGAGAGAGAGAGAATGAGAACAGACATGGCGGACAGCTACTCTGGATGAGTAGGGAGTATTCAAAAGTGAATGACTCCAGCATACATCGTTTTAATAGTAATTTTTTTGGCAGGGGTGTCAAGAGGGAATAAGAGTATAGACTTAATTAACAGATTTCCTATCACTTTTCTTTGTAGTTAAACTTCCTCTGCAAAAGATACACCTTCATAATTATTATGTTACCTCTTCTTCCATGACATAAGTGAGCAGTTTCCAGTCCCACTCCACTGTCTTGGCATTGGCTGGATGTAGCCTGAAAGTCAAGTGACACCAATTAGGATTCTGGAGGATTCTGTGGAAGAAGGGACAGGATCTGGAGATGACAGAAAAGAAAGCTTCTTCCTACCCTCAGGGGTCTGGGCCACCCCTCAGTACCCAAAGTGTGCAAATATTAGCACGGTGGAACTCCCCCTGGGGAAGCATTATCTTGAAGAAGCCAGGTCCTCCATGCTCTTAGCCAACTAGCTTTACCTACCAGGATGAAGCATCAGATTCTGAGTTAATCATAATATTCTACCCCTCAATTCATAGCGATTGGTACAAAGAAGGGTCATGGCTCATGTTATGCCAAATAAATCCTACAAGACTCAAATTTCAGAACTCTTGTATGGCTGTAAGTGAATTCTCCCACTGAAAGTGTTATAAAAGTCTGAGGCCAAGGACTACCAGGTGGTAGCTGAAAATAAAACCAAAGCAGAGATGGAAAATGGATCCTGGCAACCATTATGAACATAGAATCAAGTCACATCTTATTCCTAAGTTTCTACTAACACATGCCATTAAATTCTCTTTTACCAGCTGGCTTTGTTAAAGCCAGTTTTGATTGAGTTTCCCAACATCTACAATCCAAATAACACTACCATATTAAGGAACCCTCCCTAATGTTTAGCTGAATAAAGCAGAGGCAAGAGAAAGTTGGGTCCTGAGTCCAGGTTTCCTAAGAGATTTTGGTAAGAGCCAAGTGTTATGGTTCTTACTGTTGAATTTTCATTAGAAGCATGTAGGCATCCTTGAGGATATCCACTGTCTCAGAGTCACTGAGCAGGATTTTCTGGATGATGTGAGCCACAATTTCTCTGGGTGGGTAATGCTGGGGTGACACAAAGTCCATCAAAAACTGCACAGTCCCCAGAGGAAAGTTTTCTTCAATGGTGTTTGTCACCATTCTTAGTCTTCGATGAGGTATGGGTTCTAATTTTTGAACCTTGCTCTGCAAAGATAAGAAGAAAATAAGGATGGGTTTCTATAGTACATAAAGAGTTTCTGAAACAGAATGAAGACAGCAGTTTTCCATTCACATAATTTAAAAAAGGAGGGACAAAAAAGCTTTCTCTAAAAACAATTAATGATATAGGGGAAAAGCTTACATAAAATTTTTCTTTCTTTCTTTTTTTTGGTGCTGGGGATTGAACTCAGCGTCTTGTGCTTGCTAGGCAAGTGCTCTACCACTGAGCTAAATCCCCAACCTCAAGCTTATATAAAATTAAAGGAGGGAATTCTAAATTCTACTTATAACCTGACTTGATCTATGTTAAAATACAGCATGGAAAGGAAATACAAAGAGCACAGAAAGAGTCAAGAGCCAGTAGAAGTTATTTTAGGGTGAGGATGACAAGAGATTTAGGGTAGTTGTGATGCTGTATAGAGAGATGAGAAAGAAGATTTAAATATTTTGTTGTTAGGAGAAGAATCCTGATTTCTTGTTCTTTCGAGACATCAATCAATATTAGGTTGCTTCTCCCTCACAAAAAATATGAATATAGACTGGAGGGGAGTGAAAAGTGTTTTTTTTATTATTTGGTCATGGAATCAGGGTGATTTTTCCTGTGTAAGTTCTTCTGTATTTTTCAATTTTTCCACAATAGGTACTTATTAATTTTATAATTAGAAGAACAAACTATAACACTAAGAAATATGTATTATTCCTATTTTATAAATAAACTGAGATTTAGAAGGTAAGAATTTGTCATGCAACAAATAGCATAGCAGAAGGTAGTTTCAAACAGGTGGAATAACTTTAGAGCTATCCTCTTAACCCCTGCTCTCTAGAAACAGTACAAACAATATTATATATTATATATGGCTCAGCAGTAGAGTTTTCACCCAGCATGAGTGAGGCTCTGGCTCTGGGTTTGATCTGTAGCAACTAACATAAAAGCAAACAAATGAATAAACAAATGCCACAAATAATATATGTTATATATAATATATATACAGTACATAGATACATTCTAAAATCCAAATTAAAAAATTCGAATGGTTTTGCACAAAAGGCAACTGAGAAGGAAAATTATTCACAATAATAAATGCTGTCTGATAGTACAACTAGTTATGAAAAGAGGTATATGTGTTTTGTGGTCTTGGGAATTGAACCGAGGGCCTCACACATGGTAGGCAAGCACTCTACCACTGAATTACATGCCCAACCCTTTTTATTTTGTTTTGAGACAAGGTCTTGCTAAGTTGTCCAGGCTGGCCTCGAACTTGTTATCCTCTTGCCTCAGTCTTATTCTTTTTTGTGGGGAGGGGTGGTTGGTGCTGGGGATTGAACTCAGGACCTTGCACTTGTTAGGCATGTGCTCTATACTTCGCTAAATCCCTAACCCCTTATTCTTTATATTTAAAAAATTTTTTTCAGCAAAATACAGCACACATTTATTGACTCCAATCATTTTCAGTCAAGATTTCAGCAAAGTAAACAGACAATAGAACTGGATACAAGTAAGCAATGGATTGACATGATTCTATTTTACTGTTAATTTTCAGTCCAAATAAAATGTTTTATAACAAACACTATTATTAAAATCAGAAAATAAGTACAGTGGTACTTTGGTTCACAAATTTAATTTGTTCTATGATTTTGGAAAAGATGGCCACGTTTGTGTTTGTATGGGAAAGATGGCTACAGTTATTTGTCACTCGATGCGGAGTTTGCAAATAAAATAAAAATTCTGCCAAATGCTTATATTTACAAACCAAATTGTTTGCACACAAAACTGTTGGTGAACTGAAGTACCACTGTATTAATTTTAAGACAACTAACTGAACAAAAATCTTACTCTATTATATGTTAACAGAGTAAATCAGTGAATTGCCCTTCCAGAAAAATCTTCTGGAGCAGAGACCAATTGGTCTTCCTTATGTCTCAAATCACCTACAGGTTCCCCATGAGCTCACTGGTGAGAGAATATCATTGCATAAAGCATGTGATGAGATGAGTGATAGAAGGCAAGAGAAGAACAAAAATCTTACTTGGATGACTGGTTTTACATGTGTGATAGATTTTATAATCCTGAAACTATACTACTGATTTTTTTGTCTACAAATAGACAGATCTACAAACAAAAATGCTTATAAACTGTTTTGTTTTCCATTTCCCTAAGGGAAACATTTTTTTTTTTTTGAGTAGTTGGGAGTTGAACCCAAGGCCTCATGCATGATAGCCAAGTGCTGTACTATCAAATTATAATAAATATTTAGAGGGCAAGGTGGCTGTGTGTTTTATGTATTTATCTCTGAGTCAAACAACTGTTTTATTAGGGTTGGGATCCAAAATGCCCTCTACAAAGGCTCACTACGTTCAAGGCTTGGCTTCTGTGGGCTTTTGAGAAGTGACTGGATTATCAACGCTCTGACTTCATGAGTGGATTAATTCACTGATAAGACTATAATTTGATGGCAATATTAAAAAGTGATGGAAATAGGTGGGGTCTAGTTGAAGGGAGTGAATCATGGGGGCACAACCTTGGTGACAGCTCTTCCTCTCTGGCTATTTTCCTTTCTCTCTGCCACCTGGCTACGAAGAGGTAAGGAACTTTCCTCTGCCATGCCCTGTGCCACAATATTCTGTCTTACCACAGGCCCAAAGTAATGGAGCCATTTTACCATGAATGGATACCTCTGAAACTGTGAGCCAAAATAAATCTTTTATCCTTTGTTTTCCTCAGGTATTTTGTCATAGTGATGAAAGGCTGACTAACACATCTATGATACAGACTTTGTGGTTCTTAAATTAGAGTTAACAGAGAGACTCACGAGAGGTAAGGCCCATGGCTGATAAATGGCAGTTGTGGAGAATAGTTAAAGAAGGTCTATGAAAATGGCTCAGTGAAGAGGTATTTATTGAAAGCCTAGAAGAAATCAGAAAAGAAACAGAAAAGATTTGTAGAAGTATTCTAGATGGCTGAGGTTCTTTAAGAAGGTAAGAAAACAAAGATGAAGAATGAAATCCACTTTGTCTAGCCAAACTACCAGCTCATAATCTAAGCTAAGTGCACACAGAAGGTGCACACCTTCAAAGAACTGCAGCCTTGACTATGGAAACATACTCTCAAGTTACATAAGTGTACTTTATTTTTTCTTTTTGGGACAGGGTTTCACTGTGCAGTTCAGGCTGGCCTTGAACTCACTCTGTAGTCCAGACTGGCCTTGAACTCGTGGTAATCCTGCTGCCTCACTCGGCCTCCCAAATGCTGGGATTACAGGCATGTGCCACACTCTAAGGGTACTCTTAAGAATGGACAGATGGTTCACCAACGAAGGCAAACCCATGGGAAAAAAAGAGAACGACCTAGGTCAGTTATCATTTGGAAAGATGAGACATAAATGTGAACTCTTCGATCTGCTAAGCTAATCACTGACTGCTCCAACAATGACAGTGTGCCTTTTGACTTTCTGAACTACTTCAAGCCACTCTTCTTCATGTTGGAGAAGATGGGGTTGTGGACAAAAAAACCCAAACAAAGAAAGGATTCATCCTGTGGGACTAAGTTTTCCTTACACATCTAATTAAATTCTCATAGATCAATTAAGACCAATGGGAAGTAGCACTCCCATTAAAGTCTCGAGAGCTTGTTTGGAGGTTCCAGCAGGGGAGCACAGCTACTCACATACCCTTGACCAAGGAAACGGTCCTCCTCTATCAGGTGTGGTCGTCCTCTTTGACTGAGCCTGTGGCTTTGGGAGGGACACACATGAAGCAGTGAGGGAGGAAGAGGATACCTGCCTAGCCAGCCAGATCAGCTGAGTCAACCCTGGTGAGCAATGGGGTGATAGATGTGACAGCCAGTTTGCCCTCACATCTGCATTAGTCTTAAAATTGAATTTCTACTCCAAATTTAGAGTTATAATTTTTTTTTTTTTGATCCTAGGGATCGAACTCAGGGCCTTGTGCTTGCAAGGTAAGCACTCTAACCACTGAGCTAAATCCCCAGGCCTCAGAATTATAATTTTGGAGGCACTGATATGAAGAATATTAATTTTCTCTGTTATATGGGAGATGTAATAAGGTTGTCAGGAAGAGAAAAAGAGGAACAGGAACTGAAGACAAGGATTTGATAATGGCCTTTTTTTTTTTTTTTTTTTGGTGCCAGGAATCGAACTCAGGGCCTCATGCTTGCAAGGCAAGCACTCTAACCACTGAGCTAAATCTCCGGCCCCTTGATAATGGCTTATTTTTATTTTTATTTTTTTTGATAATGGCTTATAATGAACCAAACACTAACAAGCACTTTTAGTGGCCTGGTTTTACAGACAGGAAGACTAAGGCTAGCAAAGGTGAAGTGACTTGCACAGTGTAGGTTTTTAAGTATGAAGCTGAAATTTGAACCCAGATATGACTTTAAATTGAATGGTTTCTCCACAACTAAGAAAAAGATAAAAATGTCATTTATACTTGGCTTGACCTTTCATACATGCACTGTAGTCACAGGTATTTTTATCTAAGGCCTATAGAAAAGACCCCTAATCCCTAGGGGGTGATAAGTTAGCTCACCTCTCGTGCATCTTTATCTGGTACTAGTGTCTGGAAGAACAGGTGATGTACTGGAGGCCGTAAGAAGTACTTCATTCTGTGTAGGCAGGGTCTGCTGTACAGCCCGCCTTCCAGTGTTTGTGCTTGTATCTGGACAGACCTGGCATATGCAGGCTCTGACACTGACATCTCTTTTGTGGCTGATATGTCTGTGACAGAAAGCCAAGGAACTTTCTCTAAGGAAGTTTCAGACCGTGGAGATGGTGGGCCAGGGGAGCAACTTGTAGAGGATGGAGTTGAGATATCCATAGGACTGTCACAATTCTGTGTATCATTCTGGGGAGAGTCAGGCCTGTCTTGTGGTAAGTGAGGCAAATCTCCTGGTGAACATGGCATGTCTCTCGATGAGCGCAGCACATCTGGCAAAAATAGCACACCTCTGGGTGACTGTGACATATTGCCAGGTAACTGTGGTATGTTTTCCAGTGGCTGTGGTGCATTTCCCAGTGGCTGTGGCACGTCTCCCAGTGACTGTATGTCTTTCTGGTATGTCACATCTTGTGGATACAACAGGTTTTGAGGTGGGCCTGGTACATCTTGAGGTAGGCCCAGGGAGCCTTGAGGTGGGTTCAGTGGGCAATGAGGATGCCATGGTGAGTCTTGAGATAGGCTTGGTATATTCTGCTGAGTGCATGGTACATCTTGCGGAGGGCATGGCACATCTTGATGTGGGTGAGGCAAAGCCTGTAGCTGGCACTGAGTGGTTTGTGATGGGCATGACAAGGCTCGTGGTGGGCATGAGGAAGCTCGTGGTGGACACAGTGAGGCTCTTAGTGGGGATGACAAGGCTCGCAGTGAGCACCGCAAAGTTTGTGATGGGCAAGGCTGACCTTGCTGTCGGCATGGCAAGGATGCCCTTTGATTGCTGCTGCCACCATTATTGCTTGATAGGGAAAGGGTGTTAATGTCCGAAGATAGCTGTGGACTTGCCAAGAAGCTGAAGTCTCCCTTGAATGCAGCTGAGCTACGATTTGGCTCTTGTGGATAAACAGAGTCCTGACTGATGGATGTACGGGGTTGAGGACCTTCAAAAGTGGTTTCTTCCAACAGATCCAAATCTACAGGATCACTGTTAATGATTCTTCGTGCTATAGGCCGAGAGCTTCTGTTCCCTCGACCTTCCATTACCTCTTTGCTGGGCAGGCTGGCACATGTCTGAAGACTCGCTGGTTCCTTCTGAGAGGGAATGGCAGATTCTAAAGTCAAATCAAGAGTGTCAATAAGTCTATTTTCTTCCTCACTTCTTGTCAGGTCAATCACACAGAGCCCACTGCGATCCTTTGCCCTTGGTCTGGTTTCTCTAGTTAAGTCGATGAAGTCCTGCAGAGAGGTTATGAGAAGAGAAGAATTAAAAAAGGGAGTTTTAATTCTATCTAAGAAGAACTTAAGTTTTAGCTTTTAAGGATGAGAATTATTTTACCTTTTAATTTCACTGAAATTCACCTATCTTTTATAATATAAGCATTAGTTTACATCCTTTGTTCAACATTTTTTTGGGGGGTGCTGGGGATCCAACTCAGGGCCGCGCACTTGCTAGGCAAGCACTCTACTACTTGAGCTAAATCTCCAACCCCCTTTTTTCTTTTTTTCATTTGCTGTTATCTTTTTTCTTTTCCTTCTTTCTAAACTATTCCTTTTCTTCTATTCCTTTTTCTTTCCTTTGTCCTCTACATCAGCAGTACTGTATCACAGTCTTTCTAGGTTATTGAAAAGAGGGTGAAATCGTTAAAATGGGTTTTAAATTACATAATTGATAAACGGTTGGCTGTAAATGCCGATATAACCAGTAGTGGATCTCTTCTTGCAACACAGCGACTGGGACTGAATCCTATTATGTTCAGTAGGCTGCAGAGGTGTATAAATATGAAAACATAACTTAAAGCCAAGGTCACACCACAGGGAAACATACACTAATTAAAGAAATCTCACCAAGATGAATCATGTACAGGTACAAAATAAATGTGATGAATGTAACCATTATATGTAAAATGTACCAATACATGTTCTTGGTTTAAAATAAAATTAAAAAAAAAAAGAAAGAAATCTCATAGTAGTGCCAGTTTTCTACCTCTCTGATCCTCTACTCTCCGCACAAAAACAATAGAAACATGAGAAAACAAGGCAACAAGATGCCTCCAAAAACTCTTAAAATTCAAAGCTTATCTCATGGGTAGTTAAGTGAAGGAAGTCAATAGGCAAAGAGCTCAAAAACCAAGTGGTTAAAATGTTTGAAGAGATTAAAGAAGAAACAAATCTATAAGATGTTTAGGGAGCTCAAAGAGGATATCAATAAACAGACAAGATTTTTAATTAATAAAATGTTCCATGAGCTTAAAGAGGACACAAATAAAAAGCTGATTGAATTAAACAAGACAATACAACATAGGAATGATTATTTTACTGAAGTATTAGAGATAATGAAAAGAAATCAAGCAGAAACCCAGAAGATAAAAATTTCTATTGAAAGTACAGGCAGGAAAAAATTGATGTAGTAGATCATACAGTAAATGATATCTTAAAAATAGATATCATTATTGGAAACTGGATCTAACAGCTGCTAAAGAAAAAAAAAAAAAAAACCAAACCCTAACCACCTAAGAACTGTAGGAAAGATTAGAAGATAACACAAAAGGTATAGGAAAAGTATTCAGCGAAATTATAGCAGAACATTTTCCAAATGTAGGGACTGAATTCAATTTCCAGGTAAATGAGGCTACAGAACCCTAAATTGCTATGACCAGAAAAAAAATCTCCACAACACATCATAATCCAACTTTGAGAAATGTAGCATGAATTTAACAGCATAAAAGCTGTTAAAGAGAAACATTAAATAATTTATAAAGGCAAGTCAATCTGAATAACAGCAGATTTCTCAACATCAGTATAAAGCCCAAAAGGCTCAGAATCAAGATTTTCAAACCCTAAAAGAAAACAACTTTCCACCCAGATTAATATATCTTGCAATTACATCTTTTAAGAAGTAAAGATTTTTCATGACAAATGAATCTTAAAGAAATTCAGGGACACTAAGCCAAAATTGAAGAAAGTACCAATATCACCAAAGAGCCAAAGGGAATGTATATATCTAACTGGGAGAACAATTAAACAAAAGGAAAAAAATGAAAGAATCAGCACTGGGAAAGTAATGCAATGATAGGATTTGGTAAACACTTTACAATAGCAGTTCTTGTTGTCAATGGTCTTAACTCCCTAATAAAAAGACAGAGACTTGCAGATTGGATCAAAAACCAAAATGCAACCATACATTGCCTACAGGAGACACACCTCTTCCAAAAGGAAGCTCACAGATTGAAGGTGAAAGGATAGAAAATGACAATCCATACAACCAGAGCTCAAAAGAAAGCCAGGAGTAGGTTATTTTCAGGCACAGCAGACCTTAAGCCAACACCGATCAGAAGAGACAAAGATGGTCATTACCTACCAGGAAAGGAAGAGATTACAATTGTATTTATGCACTGAATGTTGGTGCACCCAGCTTCATAAAACAAAAAGTACTGGAGATAAAAGGACAGATATTTATCAATATGGTCATAGCAGAGGACTTCAATACTCTATTCTCATAATTAGACAGGTCTAACAGACAAAAAATTAAAAAAAGAAATATCAGAGTTAACTAGTGATAGAGCCTGGACAGGGACACCACTAGGTCAAATGAGGCCACTCGCCATTTTAGAGAAACATAGGTTTCATTTTATTTAGGTCATGAACAGTCTCCAAAGGACACATCAACAAGTCACAGAGGCCACATCAGCAGTCCCCTGAGGACATACCAGCAGGTCATAGAGGACAAGTCAGTAGGTCACAGAGGATACATTAGCAAGCCACAAGCCTGCTGTTTCTATCACCCTGCGCCCTAAAAGGTCTACTAAAAAGAAATGCTAGGACTTCCAGGAAAATGGTAGAACAGTAAACAGCAACAAATCAACCTCTCCAAGATTTGGAATCCAAACACTGGAAAATAACAATTTTGGGAAGAAAAGAAGGAAGGAAATAGATCTCCAGGTCCCAGGAAAGATCTGAAAGGTAATCTGAAGCCCACAGAGAAAGTGAAGAGACAGACCACAAAGCAGAGAAAGGAGTGGGTAGCTGGGTGTGGGGTAGCTGGTGGCACATGCCTGTAATCCTAGCACTCGGAAGGCTAAGGCAGGAGGATTGCCATGAGTTCAAGGCCAGCCTAGGCTACACAGTGAGTTCAAGGCCATCCTGAACTATATAGTGAGACCCTGTTTAAAAAAAAAAAATAAATAAAGGGGGCAAACTGCACTTTCTCCCCCACTCCTTGCTCCTGGTGAGGGTGGGTGACTGTAGAGACCTCCAGGGAGAAATGCACCAGTAAAATGGAGCTATGGATGTCATGCACTACAACAGCCAGGGACTCCAGTCCAAGCAACTGCCATCTCTCCTGGAGAGGGCGGTTGGCCAGATACCATTTTAGGGAGGGGCCAACTAAACCTGGGACTCAGAGCAGCCGTGGGTTGGCTTCATCTCAGGGCTTCCAGTGTTGAAATCCCACAATGACTGGGTGAGGGGCAACTGTGAGGGATTTCCAGAGTCAGGGAACTGAGGTCAGGCCGGCAAGAGACACCTAGAGTGTTGCAGGCTGAAAAACTCAGGTCCTATACTCATGACCCGTGGCCAGGGTCAGCCTGAACCTCTGTGGAGTTGAAAGCACTAGAATTGGCCCTCTGCCCTAATCCTATTGCAGGCTTACTGGGATCACCCAGAATGGATCTGGGCTCTGTCTGCTTCCTTCGTCTACCAGTGACTGCAGAAACATACCCTCAATTGGACACCACCACAAAACTGTAGACTCTAGTTTCAAAATCATAGAGAATTCTCTCCTGTCTAGGTGACCTGACACATATGGAGAAGACCTGGTGCCCCTCTTCAGGTCACGGCCTTATCTTCAGGAGCCAGTTGACATGGTGCAGATCCCAAGGCTTCCTCTTTGACATCATCAACAGATCCACAAGTAACAATGTGGTGGCTGGAAAATAGGTTTCTTTTTTTTTTTTTTTTTTTTTTTGGTGCTGGAGAATCGAACTCAGAGCCTTGTGCTTGTGAGGCAAGTACTCTAACCACTGAGCTAAATCCCTAGCCCCATGGAAAACAGGTTTCCTTTCTGGTTGACTCAAGGGCTAGCTTCTCTGCTCTTATTGACTATTTGGGACATTTGCTCTCCTCCTCTATCTCCGTTGTTGGAACAAAGGGCCTAACAGAAATGCCAGCTAAGACTTCCCCCTTATACTGTTCTTTAGGCCATGTAACTTTTACTCACTCTTTCTTGTTAATCACCCACTGCACCACCCACTCTTTGAGAAGAGATATCCTCCATCACGTGGGGTATCTATACATATTCCCTCACTTCCTTCTGAGCCCTTCCTTATTCTACCAGTTGTATCCCCCTCATGAGACTCTCCCCTTTGAGGTGATCCAATTCATCAAATCACAACTTGGCCCTATTGTTTGGGACACAAAAATCCCTTTCATAGGCTTATACCACCAATCCCTCAAAATAGCCCCAAGGGACCCTACTCAAGCTGTCACAGTCAACCAATACTCTCTTACCCCAGACAGCCATCTTGGCCTCCAGCCCATTATGAACCACATCCTTAAAGCCCAAATTTTCATTGTTATCCACTCCCCCTACCATACTCCCACCCTTCCTGTAAAAAAAAAACTAAAGGTTTGTTCCAATTAGTCCAGGATCTCCACAAGATTAATGAAGCTGTTGTTCCCACTCACCCACTAGTCCACAACCCCTATACCCTCCTCTCTCATACTCCCCCCCACCAATACTCAATACTTTACTGTTTTAGACCTCAAAGATGCCTTCTTCACTATTTCCCTCAGCCATGATTCCCAACAACTTTTCACCTTTACCTGGACAGATCCCGTACCTCTGTTCACCCAACAACTCACATGGATAGTTCGTCCCCAGGGATTTTGGCAGAGCACTCCATTTTTTTGGCCAAGCATTACAAAAGGACCTCCAATCCCTTGACCTTGCCCCTAGCTGCCTGATCCAGTATGTCAATGGCCTTTTGCTTTGCAGTCCCTCAAAAAATGGCTCTATATCTCACATTATCTCCCTTCTGAAATTCTTGGGGGAGAAGGGATACTGTGTCTCAGAACACAAAGTGAAGCTGGTACAAGAGGTCACTTATCTTGGCCTTCACCTCACTCCTACTGCTTACTGCATATCCCCCTCCTGAAAACAGGCTAGTAACAATGTTCCTTTCCTCATCACAAAATGAGATCTCCTTTTCTTCCTGGGGCTTCCTGAGAAAGAGTACCAGAAACAGATTTAATTCCTGTTTCCTTTTGGGCCCTCAAGTGGACAATCCTTAAGGCTCCCACTTTGCCTCTGCCCAATCCTAATAAACCCTTTTTAAAAAAAAATTTCCAGTATATGTGCTGCAGTAAGTACATTTATTTATTTATTTTTTAATTTCTAACCAGCAAAAAGGGACAAGCCTTAGGGCACAGTCAGCTAGAGACTCCCTCCAGTCTGTTGCCTATTTATCCAAACAGCTCAACTTTGTAATAAAAGGCTGGCCTCTCTGTTTACAAGTCCTAGCATCAGTTGCATTCCTTATCCCCTAGGCCCAAAAGATTACTTTCCGCCAGTCCCTAGAGGTACACTCTTCACACAATCTCTCCAACCTTCTCAGCCCAAGGGGTGCTTTAACCCTTTTCTCTCCAGCCCAAGTTCAAATCCTTCACTCTCAGCTCTTTTTTTTTTTTTTTTTTTGTGCTGGGGATTGAACTCAGGACCTTCTGCTTACAAGGCAAGCACTGTAACCACTGAGTTCAATCCCCAGCCCCAGTCTCAGCTCTTATAGTCCCTGGTTAACTTCTGCAGCCCATCTGTCCTAAACTCTGCCAACCTCCTCCCAATACCTGACCCTCCAGACTCCACTCTTCATTAACAGGCTTCCAAACTCCTTGAAGACACTTCTCTTAATTTGCTCCTACCTCTCCTGCCTGCCCCCCATACTAATGCTCTTTTCCTTCTTTTTCTTCCTTGTATAATTCATCTATCCCAAAGATTTGTTTCGGGAATGGATAACAGTCACTTCGCAGGCAACTACTCGAGAACACCTCCAAAGGGCCTTCTTTCTCCAAAACATCAAAAAACACCTCCTTCCATGGCCCTCTCTCCGCAGGAAGTAGCCAAGAAAAGAACGATGACTCATTTTTCTATATTCCTTTAAAGCCAGGAATGATAGAGCCCATACAGGGACACTGCCAGTTCGAATGAGCCCACCCACCATCTTAGAGAAACACAGGTTTCATTTTACTTAGGTCATGAACAATCTCCTAAGCACATGTCAGCAGATCACAGAGGACACATCAGTAAGCCACAAGCCCACCAGAAAAACAGAACAAAACAAAAAACCAAAAAAACCCCCAAAGCTATTAAAAAAAAAAAGCCTCTTAGCCTGTAAGAGACATCTTCTATCTTCTGCTCACACAGAGATGTCCTTTTCAGGTTTAGCAATAAACCTGCTGGAACTGTTGAGTTTGTGTCCCTTCTTTCCTACTTAGCTGGGTGTTGTGGTGCATAGCTATAATCTCAGTACTTGGCAGGCTAAGGCAGGAGGATTGCTGTAAGTTCAAGGCCAGCCTGGCCTACATAATGAGTCAAAGACCAGCCTGAACTATATAGTGAGGCCCTATCTCAACAAACAAACAAATAAGCAAAATATTAAAGTTAAACCACACCATTGAACAAATGGATTTAACAGATATTCACAAAGTGTTTAATCCAACAACAGGATACACATTTTTCTCAGCAGCACATGAAAATTTTTCCAAAATAGACCACATCTTAGGTCATAAAGCATGCTTAAATAAAACAAAAGAACTGAAATAATCCCTTGCATAGTATTGGATCATGGCTGAATGAAGCTAGAAATCAACGGTGAATGAAACCACAGAACTACACAAACACATAGAGATTAAATACTGAATAAATAATGAATAATTAATAGATCAGAGAAGGAACTAAGAAAGAAATATCAAAGTTCCCAGAATCAAATGACAATGGAAATGCAACATACCAAAACCTATCGGATAGTAAAAGCAGTTCTCGAGGGAAGTTTATAGCTGTGTAGCTGTGAATGAACACATTAAAGAATAGAGCAATCCCAAATAACCAAATGATGTGTCCAAGGTCCAAAAAACAAGAGCAATCCAAACCCCAAACTGGTATATGGAAGGAAATTATAAAGATCAGGGTGGAAATTAATGAAGTTGAGACTAAAAAAACAATTCAAAAGATCAATAAATCAAAGAGTTATGTTTTTGCAAGGGTAAACAAGATTGATTAAACCCTTAGACAAGCTTACCAAAATAAGAAAAGATACATACCAACACAATTAGAAATGAAAAAGGTGACCTCACAACAGCCACCATCAAAATCCAGAGGATTGTAAATAACTACTTCAAAAATTTATATTTCAAAAACAAAACCAACAAAAAACTTATATTTCAATAAATTGGAGAATCTAGAAGAAATGGATAGATTCCTAGACACATACAAATGACCAAAACAGAACAAAGAAGATATAAAAAACCTGCACAGACCAAAATAGGCAATGAAACACAGGCAGCAAAAACCCTACCAACTAATAAGAACCCAGGACCCAGTGGATTCACCACTAAATTTTGTCAAAACATCAGGAAAGAAGTAACACCAATACTCCTCAAACTATTCCATGAAATTGAAAGGGAAGAAACACTGCTTCTTTCCTTGAAGACAGGATTACCTTGATACCAAAACTAGACAAGGACTGAACAAAAAAAGAAAACTACAAACCAATCCACCTAATGAATGTAGATGCAAAAATCTTCAACATACTGGCAAATGATGCAACGAATCATTATAAAGATCATACATCATGACCAAGTAGGCTTCATCCCAGGGATGCAAGGATGGTTCAACATATAAATGGGAAAAAACAAAAGTATTCTCTCTAAAATCAGGAACAACAACAAAAAAAAAATAAATAAAATCGGGAACAAGACAAGGGTTTCCACTCTTATCATTTCTCTTCAACATAGTATTCAAAACTTTAGCCAGAGCAATCAAGCAAGAAAAGAAATAAAAAAGATTCAAAAAGAAAGGAAGAAATCAAACTATTCTTATCTGCAGATGACATAATCCTTTACACAGAAGACTCAAACAACTTTAGTAGAAGACTTGTAGAACTATTAAATTCAGCAAAGTGGCAGGATGAAAAAAAATCAGTGGTGTTCCTGTATACCAACAATGAACCATCAAGAAAGAAAACAGGAAAATAATCCTATCCATTATAGTTTAAAAATATTAAGTATCTAGGAATTAGCCTAATAAAGGAGTGAAATATTTCTATAATTAAATCTATATTCCTCTAAAAAAAAAGAGACTGAAGAAGAGATTAGAAAATGGAAAGACATCCCTGTTCTTGGATAGACAGAACCAATATTGCCAAAATGGCCATATTACCAAAAAATGATACACAAATTTAATGTAATTCCAATCAACAACCAGCTTTTTTCACAGAATTAGAAAAAAACTATTCTAAAATTTATATGGCACCAGAAGAAATCCAGAATAGCCAAAGCAATCCTGAGCAACAAGAGCAAAGCAGGAGGCATTTCAATCTTGGATTTCAAGATATAAAGCTACAATAATAAAAAGAACATGGCACGGGCACAAATATAGATATATTGACCAATGGAATATAGGATGCAGAAACAACCCCAAGTATCTTTAGCCATCTGATTTTTGATAAAGGGGTCAATAACATGCACCAGAGAAAAGATAACCTCTTTAACAGATGGTGCTGAGAAAACTGGCTATACACATGCAGAAGATTGAATTTAGATTCGTATCTCTCACTGCGGACTAAAATAAAATCAAAAGGGACCACGAACCTAAACATTAAAAGAGAAACAGTTAATCTGCTAGAGGATAAAATAGGTAAAACTCTGAAAGCCATAGGCATACATGGGCAACGACTTTCTGAAGAGAACCCCAACTGCACAAGAAATAATATCAAGAACCAACAAATGGGATTATGAAATTAAAAAGCTTCTGCACAGCAAAAAAAACCAAAAGAGTGAAGAGATAACCTATCAAATTGGAAAAAATTTTGGGCAGCTACTCCTTGGACAGAGGACTAATATCTAGAATACATAAAAACCTAAAAAAAAATTAGACTCCCCAAATAAGAGATCCAATAAAAAACTAGGCAATTGAAATGAATAGACATGTCACAGAAGTAGAAATGGTCATTTAAATACATGAAAAAGGGCTGGGGACTTAGCTCAGTGGTTAGAGTGCTTGCCTAGCCAGAGCAAGGCCCTGAGTTCGATCCCTGGCACCAAAAAAAAAAAAAAAAAAAAAAAAAAAAAAAAAAAAAACATGAAAAAATGTTCAGCATCTTTGACCATTAGAGAAACACAAATGAAAAAACACTTAGATTCCATCTTACTCTAGTAAGGATGGCTATTATCAAGGATTCAAAAAATAACAAATAAGGGTTGGGGATTTAGTTCCGTGGTAGAGTGCTTGCTAAGCAAGCACAAGAGCCTGAGTTTAAGCCCCAGCATGCCCCTCAAAACAACAAACAAACAAAAAAACCAAAAACAAATGCTAGTGAGGTTTGGGGGAAAAAGTATCTTTTTACATTGTTGGTGGGAATGTAAATTAGTACAACCATTATGGAAATCAGTATGAGGATTCCTCAAAAAACTAAAAATAGAAATTCCATTTGACCCAGCTAGACCTCTTTTGAAATTTAATGTCATTGCTTTACATTGATATATGCATACTCACGTTTATAGCAGCACCGTGTACAATGGCTAAATTGTGAAAGTGGCCTTATATGCCCACCAACAGATGAATGGATGAAGAAAATTTGTTATAGATAATGGGGTACTACTCAGCCATAAAGAAGGATAAGTTTGAGTCATTTGTGGAAAAGTGTATGGATCCTGAGACCATAATACTAAGTGAAATAAATCAGAAGCAGGTTAAATATTACATGGTTTCTTTCATATGAGAGACCTCAAATATAAATAAAGAGTACAAAAAAAGAGAGATGGTAGAAAACAGTGAGGTAGACTCTGGAGATAGTAAGGGAATACTGGGAAGGAGGCAGATAGGAGGGTGAGGATGAAGGAAGAGGAAGTAAAAATGATCAAGATGCAATATTTATATATACCCTTTCCCCAAGATGAATGTAATTATCACATACTGGAAACATATTAATAAAAAAGTCACAACAAAAATAATATTTTATTGCTAGACCATGCTATGATCATCAGAAACGGCATCAATTTGTAATCTTTTTGCTGGTGAAAGGTCTCGCCTTGATGTTGATAACTGCTGACTGATGAAGCTAGTGGTTGCTGAAGGTTCGGGTGGCTGTGGTCATTTCTTAAAGTAAGACAGAAATTAAGTTTGTTAAACACGGTGATTTTTCCTTTCATAAAAGATTTCTTCCTTTCATGTGATGCTATTTAGTAGCATGTTTCCCACAGTAGATCTCTTTTGAAAACTGGTGGCAAGCGGGGGATAGTGGTGTACACCTGTAACACCAGCCCTCAGGAGGCTGAGGCAGGAGGATTGCCTCTAGGTCAAGGCCAGCCTGGGATATATAGTGAATCCAAGGCCATCCTGAACTACATAATGAGACCCTGTCAAAAACAAACAAACAAACAAAAAACTGGAGTCAATCGTCTTAAACTTCTTAACAGCTAATCATCTAAGGTTATGTGACATTTGAAATCATTTGTTATCATTTCAACAATGTTTGCAATCTTTGCAAGTAGATTTCATTTCAAGAATCTACTTCTTTGCTCATCCACAAGAAGCAAATTCCAGTCAGGCATGGTGGCAAACATCTGTAATCCCAGCACTTGGGAGGTTGAGGCAGGAGGATTGCCATGAGATTACAGGCAGGCACCACCATGCCCAGCTCTGGCTGGGCCCTAGGATTTTTGAAATGTTAAATGAAGATTGGCTTCAGTTTAAAGTCACCAGTTGCATGAACCCCTAACAAGACAATCAGTCTGTCTTTTGAAACATTGGGACCAGTCATTAAATTCTCCTTTCCAGATATTAAAGTCCTAAATGGAATCTTCTTCCAATATAAGACTACTTGATCTACATTGAAAACTCTGTTGCTTAGTATAGCCACTTATACCAATCACGTTAGCTAGATCTTCTGGATAGCCTGCTATAGCTTCCACAACAGCACTTGCTTCTCCTTGTTTTTTTTGTTTGTTTGTTTTTGTTTTTTTGGTGCTGGTGATTGAACTCCCTGGGCCTTCACCTTGCATTTTTATGTTATGGATATAGCTATTTCCTTAAAACTCATGAATCAACCTCTGTTAGTGTCAACTTTTTCATCTGCAGTTTCCTCACTTATCTCATCCTTTAAAGAACTGAAGAGAGTTAGGGCCTTGCTCAGGATCAGGCTTTGGTTTAAGAGAATGTAGTGGCTGGTTTATTGTTCTATCTAAAACTTTCTCCATATCAGTAATAAGGCTGCTAACATTCTTAATACTTGTGTATTCACTACATTTTAATTTCCTTCAAGAGCTTTTCCTTTGCATTCACAACTTAGCTGACTGATATGAGGCTTGTCTTTTGGCCTTTCTTGCTAAGCTTGATCACTTCTAGTTTTTGATTTAAAGTGAGAGATGTAGGACTCTTTCTTTTACTCGAACACCTGGAGGCCACGTCAGGGTTAATACTTGGCCTAATTTCTAAGTTGTTGTCCCGGAATAGGAAAGCCTGAGAAGGGGAGAGATAAGGGAATGGCTGGTCAGCAGAGCAGTAGGATCACTCCCGTTTATCAATTAAGTTCACTATCTTATGTGGAGATGGTTTGGGCCTCAAAAGAATTACAAATGTTGTACCACAGATAATCTTGAAAGATATAATAAGAAATTTTAAATAATTGAAATACGACAGAGATATGGAGCAAGCACATGCTGTTGGAAAAAACGATACCAATAGACTTGCTTAATGCAGGGTTGCTACAGATCTTCAATTTGCAAAAAACACAGTATCTGTAAAGTACAATAAAAAGAGGTTCATCCGTAGGACAGTATGCTGTGGTACCCTAGAAGGAGCCTCATACATCTTATGTTTACTGTCTCTTGATTGCATCAAGAGGTCATGTTGAGTGACTGACCTTACAACACCTAGGTTTGTGTCAGCACACTCTATGTTTGCATAATGTCCAAATTGCCTAATGACAGATTTCTTAGAACATATTCCTACACTGACATGACTGTATAAGAATACATGTGACATGACTGTTCATGAATATGTGTGTACATAAGGGAGGTTCCCAAACATTTCCAATTCTTTCTTTCTTGGCACATGGTAGAATTTTTACTTCCTGAATCTCAGGAATTGGTGAAACTGTGTAACTAATTCTGTCCAATAAATTGTGAGTAGGAGTAATATGTTACTTTTGGGCTAGATCACTTAATTTCTGAGTGTAGACACTCCAGCACTCTCTTCTCCCTCCAGTAAAGCTCTGGACAATTTCATGAAAGTGGCAGGTTTGCCAGCCCATGTCCTTACAAGGCTGTGATACACAGAATACTCCCCCATCTCACTTGTAATGGACAGGTAGTGTGAATGAAAATAAACCTTCACTGTTTAAGGCTGAGATAAGTTGTTAAAGCAGGATAACATAGCCTGTCCCAACTACAAAAACATAGTAATTAGGAATAAATTCAGCAAGAACTGTGCAAGACCTGTGTGGGAAAAAAAATTACAAAACTGCACTGAAGGACATTAAAGTAGGCCTAAACAAATGAAGCGATATACCATCGATTGTGAATTAGAAGATTTAATACCAATTTTCTCAAAGCTGATATACAGATTCAATACTATCTCAAAGTCTCAATATGTTTTATTGAGGAACTCAATGAGCTGATTCAAAACTTTAAAGGCAGAGCTGGTATTAAATTTTTTTTTTTTGAGACAAAGTTTTATTACATAGTTCAGGCCAGCTTTGAACTCACTATGTAGCCCACACTGGCCTTGAACTCACAGAGATCCTCCTACCTCAGCCTCCTAAGTGCTGGGATTATAGGTGTGTGTCACCATGCCCAACAGAGCTGGTATTAAATATTATAAGGGAAAATATGGAGCTTTTACTAAAAGGAGTTAGAAGTGGTCATTTTACAGCTAAGGAGGAGAAGAAAAAAATGGAACCAGGGCTTCTACTTCATTCCAAAATCATACATCAATTTCAGATGTAGTAGTAAAGACTTAAAAATTTAAAGAAATTAAAAATCCTTTGGTTTTAAGGAATATATTTGTATACCCTGTATAATAGAGGTGTGTATAAAGAAAAATTTCTTGAATAAGATATAAAATATAAACCATAGAGTACTTGATGCTGGGATGGCAGCACATGCCTGTAATCCCAGCACTTGGGAGGCTGAGGTAGAAGGACTGCCTCAAGTTCGAGGCTAGCCTGGACTACCTAGTGAGTTCAAGGCCAGCCTGAACTACATAGTGAGACCTCGTCTCAAAAACAAAACGAAACAAAATAAAACAAAAAGAAAAAACTCCCAACAAACAAAAAAGAAAGTATTTGACTACGGTGGGAATTTCTGTTTAATCAAAACCATTATAAAGTTGTAAGACAAGTCAAATATTAGAAGGATGTTGGCAATGATTGATTTGGGAATGCTATCTGGTGATGAAAACGAATTAACTAGAGCCACATGCACTAACATTACTTGTTGTACTAGATTTGCTTTAAACATTTTCCGTGTGTGTCTGTGCATCTGTGTGTGATCTCTTGGTACACAGTTTAATAAAAGAAAGTTTAAAAGCAGCTGGACTAAATTTAACAGGGAATTGCTAGACCCACACAAAGAAATTTTAAAAAGTTCCCTCAAGAGTCAGGATCCTAATCATCTAAATAGATGTTAAGTACTATGCTTCATTCTTGGATGAAAGATACATTATTGTAGGAATGGTTAAATCTTCTTGGTCTTTTAATTTACAATGCTGAGAGTTTTAGGAAATGTGACAAAATGACTCTAAAGTCATTTACAACATGTGAAACATTAGTAAGAAAATGCAACAAACAAAAGAAATATCTGATAAAAGCCAAAAAAAATTCTGGAAAATGATGACCTGGGTACTAACAGTACTATAATTTTCATTATATATAATACTATTTCCTAGTGGTTCTTTTTTTTTTTTCTTTTTTTTTTGATGCTTTGAGACTGATTCTTGGCTGGCCTCACACTTGTGATCCTCCTGTCTCGGCTTCTCAAGTCCTGGGATTATAGTCACGTGCCACCATGCCTGGCTTGAATTTTTTGAATAAGTGCATATAACTTTTAAAATTAATAAACTTTGTTTTTTAGAGCAACATTAAGTCTTGGCAAAACTGAGCAGAAAATGTAATAGTACTTATATACCCCCTGTTCTCACATAGGCACAATTTCCCCAATTGGCATCCGGCACCATGGTGGTACTCCTGTTATAATCTATCACCCCCCATTTACTCAACATTATTACCTAAAGTTCTCAGTTTACATTAGGGTTCATTCAGTGTTACACAGTCTATGTATTGTGACAAATGTACAATGACATGTATCATATAGGATATAGGATAGTTTCACTGCCTTAAATATTCTCTGTGCTCTGCTTCTTGAACTATATTCTTCACTTATAAGTCCCTGACAACTACTGATTGTTTACCATTTCCATAGTTCTATTTTCTCAGAGAGTTATATATATAGTTGGAATTATAGCCTTTTCAAACTGGTGTTTTTCACTTGAGAGTTGTGTACTTGTTTCCTCTATGTATTTTCAGTCTTTGATAGCTCATTTCTTTTTAGGGCTGAATACTTATTCCAAAGTTTGGATGTACAAGTTTATTTACCTGTTCACCTACTGCAGGACATTTTGGGAATTTTGCAAATTTTGCTTGCAAATTTTGGCAGTTATGAATAAAGCTTCTATAAACACTTCTGTGCAAAACACTTACGTGTTTTGTGAAGACCTAAGTTTGCAATTCATTTGAGTCAATAGGAAGGAGTACAACTGCTGGATTATATGGTAAGAATACGTTTAGTGTTTTAAGAAACTGCGAAACTGTCTTCCAAAGTGGCTGTATCATTTTGCATCCCCACCAGCAATGAATGAGAGTTCTCGCTGCTTCATATTCTCACCATTTGGTGTTCAGTGTTTGGATTTGGTGTCCTAATAGATGACTGGTAGTAATGTGCTTAAATTTGCAATTCCATAGTGACACTTGGTATTAAACATCTCTCCATATACTCATTTGCTATTTGTATATCTTCTTTAATGAGGTATCTATTTAGTCTTTTGTCTATTTAAAAAAATTGGGTTGTTCATTTTCTTATTTTTTTTTCTTTTTTTAAGAGTAGGAATTTTATTGGGTATTTTCTTATTCTTGAGTTAACTTTTCTGGAGGACACAAGGTCTGCATCTAGACTCTCTCTCTCTCTTTTTTTTTTGCATGTGGATATACATATATATTTCAACAAATGGTGTGCACCATTTGTTGAAAAACTGATCTTTTTTTAAAAAACCTAATGTTTTGCTTCATTTTATTGCCTTTGTTTTTCTGTCAAGGGTCCACTGACTGTACATGCATCACATAAGAACAAGTTAGTCAATCATGAGTTACATGTTCAACAGTGGTCCATAAGATTATAATGGAGTTGAAAACTTCTTATCAGTTAGTGACATTATAGTGGTCCTAATGTCCTAGTGAAAAGCATTACTCATGTGTTCATGGTGATGCTGTTACAAACAAACCTATTGTACTACGAGTTGTATAGAAGTATAGCACATATGATTATATACACATGATACTTCATAATAAACAACTTACTAGTTTATGTACTTACTATACTTTTTGTCATTGCAGTGTACTCTTTGTACTTGTTAAAGATGTACTATAAGAGAGTTATGCTGGCAGTAGCCTCATACATCTTGTGTTTACAATGTCTTTGTTGTAACATGTCAAGTGGCTGAACTATACCATCTAGGTTTGTGGAAGTATACTTTATGATGTTTACACAATGACAGAACCACCTAATGACACATTTCTCAGAACATATTCCCACTGCCAGATGATGCTTAATTATATTGATTTCTGGACTCTCTATTCTGTTCAACTGATCTACTTATATATTCTTTGGCCAATACTGCAGTATCTTGATTCCTATAACTTTACAGCAAGTCTTGAAGTTGGGTAGTATAAGGCCTCTGATTTTGTACATGTCATCCGATATTCAGTTAGCTATTCTGAGTTCTATGCACCTTCTTGTAAACTTTAGAATCAGGATGTTGACATTCACAGAATAAATTGCTAGGATTTTAGACAACCTCTGCATTTAATCTACAGATCAAATTGGGGAGAACTGACATCTTGACAATATTAAGTCTATTTGTCAACATGAAACGTTCCTCCTTTTATTCATTTTTTGATATCTTTCATCACAACTTTGTAGTTTTCCTTATATGGATCTTGTATGTATTTCAAATTAATGCACAAAAAGGTTAGATTATTTAGTAAATGATTTGGGGACATCTAGATAGCTATATAGTGAGAAAAGTTAGATTATTTTGTCCCTTTTTTGAAACTAATTACACAGAGATTAAAGAGTTAAATGTACTGAGCCTGGCTGGTGCAGCACACCTGTAATCCCAACTACGCAGCAGGCTGATAGGGGGATTATAAATTGGAGCCCAGCCTGGGAAACTCAGTGAGACCTTGTCTCAAAATAAAAGGTAAGAAAGGGACTAGGGATGTAACTAAGTGAGGAAGTCCTCGGTTCAATCTCTAGTACTGGAAAAAAAAGACTAAAAAATATCAACCAGAAGTTGGAAAAAAAAAAAATCACCTCATTAGTTTAAGCTAAGAACAAAAGGCAAAAACATTAACAGAAGATAGCCTTATTGCTCCAGTCACATAGGAAATTACAATTCTGTGAGCAGAAACTGAAATCAAAACCCAAAAAATATATAACTCACGTAATCCAATATTCCTTACCCTCATCTAGTTACTAGTGATTATATTCTTCACTTGTTAGTTTGCTGCCTATCTCTCTCCAACAGAACATAGTTCCATTGTTAGTCTGTCCATCTCTGGTCCCCAGGGTCGGAGCATGTATTTAATAAATGTTTACTGAATAAACAAATCATAATCAAAGAAAAAAATGAAAACAGCTAACAGAATCTGGTTATTAAATCAACAAAGATTATAAAAAACAAAAATACCCTATTTTTCTTCTTAACACTCTGTGTTATCAACTGATTTTACATTTATCTGGCTGTTTATTGTTTCTCTTCCCTGCCAAAAATAAAATCTGCATCAGGGCAAGAACTTGGTTTTATTCACAGATGTATTTGCACTATCTGTAAAAAGCACCTGATATATAGTAAATGCTCAATAAAGTTACTGAATAAATAAATTGTCAGTATCTAGGGGTGACAAGGTAGTGGAGAAAGAGTATGACTGGGCTGGGGATTTAGCTCAGTAGTTAGAGTGCTTGCCTAGCAAGTGTAAGGCCCTGAGTTCGATTCCTGGGACCAAAAAAGAAAAAAAAAAAAAAAAAAGAGAAAGGGTACAACTGATGAAATACTACTGGTGCACACTGGTGTATGAAATTTGGCAATATATCTCAAAAGCTCTGGAAGCAGAGCATATCCTTTGATTCAGCAATTTCACCTCTAATAGGAATTTATCCTAAGGAAACAAATGAACAAGGGTACAATATTTTTTATGAACAAATTTCACATTGGGTTGTTTATTAATAGAGAAAATTTAGATATAAAGGCATGATTTCCATTATCAGAAAATCATAAATATAACTATAAATCTGTATAAGGAAATATATTAAAATATTGCTGAAGATATATATTTATTAGTATGGAAAGAGATTCAAAATATAGTAAGAGATAATGGCAGGCTAATCAACCCCACCAATACATGATCAAAACATAATATATACATGCATGGAAATGTCATAGTGAAATCCGTTCTTTTGTATAATGTGCATTAATGATTATAATAAAAAAGTGCTTTACAAAAAGGAACACTAAAAAAAAACCCATATGTATAGCAAAAGTTCATTTTTGCAAAAATACATGCGGTGAGGACACATAAGGTAAAAGTTCAGACATATACAAGTGCTAACATTGGTTACCCTTGGGTGATGAGACTAAGGACAGTGCTTAATGTCTTTATATATTTCTAATTTTTTTAATAACTCAAAATTAACTGACTACCTCTAAATGTTCTGCTTTTGTTAAGTGAAAAAATACTATTAAAAACACTGACACACACACACAAAATAAAAACACTGACACATTTCATCAACTCAATGAAGACTGAAATTCAAGAAACAGGAGGTCAGAGATGTTAACTACAGTTGACAGCTTTCTGCTTGGCTAAATTCAAGCAAGTTACTTCCCCTTATTCAGTTCCATCTTTTTGTTTTGTTTTGTTTTTTTTGTTTTTTTGGTGCCAGGGATCAAACTCAGAGCCTTGTACTTGCTAGGAAAGTACTCTAACCACAGAGCTAAATCTCCGGTCCTACTTCCCCTTATTCAGTATTTAAAAAAAATCTAAAATTTGTTTATTTCATTGCCTGAAAAGCTTGTGAAAGTGTAAGGTCTGGTTTAAAAACAACATGAAGGTCTATCTCTGAGGAAGGGAAGGGGAAAAGGGATGAAAAAAGAATTAAGATGTATTATGTACTCATACCAACTCTCCACAAGGAATGTAATCGCTATGTACTGCAAACATGTACTAATAAAAAATAAAAATTAAAAAAAAAGAAACAAAGAAATGGTAGTCAAGCAACCATTTATGCTGAACACTTCCCCGCACTGCCTCACTAAAGAGCCTTGTTAACAGTTCTCTTTTCCCCACATCCAGGAAATAAAGAGCAAAATAGAAGACAGATAAAAAGAAGTTAAAATAACTCCCCAAATTACCTATTCCAATTGTTTCAGAAATATTTTAATATATGCTAATTTGTTTCATTTATATTACCAGTTTCTCTTAGTTCACTGAAAAGAAAATTTTGTGCTATTACCTTTCCTCTTTGTAAAATAGTCCTTTAAGTCTGTCTTATACTTTGAGTAACTACTTTTAAGATTATGACACAGTGATTAATTATTGTTATTCTTTTGTTATGAAATTTTGTTTTACATTTTTATAAAATAAAAACAAAACACACACACACACACACACACACACACACATGCTGATATGATTTGTGTCTCGATGTCCCCCCAAAGCCTCATGTTGTCCTAGGTGGGCCTAGACCTACAGTATGTGCTTACTAAATCAGTCCACTGATTGGTTTGGCATGATTCTGCTGGGATGAAGGATATGATGCTTGGATTAAGGGTTTTATGATTAAGGGTGGGAGTGCTACCCACCCTAAAACCAGGTAACCTGGATAAGATATAAGGGACAGAAAGAGGCTTGCCTACCCCTTTTATGCTTCCCTTGCTGCCTTCTGCCTGTCTGCCATGCCACCTTGCCATGGATCCAGCTGATTGTGGACTGAAACCTCTACAAACTGTGAGCTAAATACACCTCCCTTCACTTCAGGTGTTGGGTATTTTGTATTAGTAACGAGGAAAGTAACTAAGACAGAATTTGGTATCAGAGTAGTGGGGTCATTGATGGGACTATACTTGACCATGTAGTTTAGCAGCCTTTGGAGCTGGCTTGTGGGAAGAAGAGTTAGGAAAGGTTTGGAAATGTTGCTTGCAAGAGAAGCCCTGGAAAACCTTTGCAGGTTCATAGCGGGAGATTCTGGTCAGAGCTCAGAAGACCAGAATGCTGATAGGAAGTTTGCCAGTACAGACCAGGCTCGGGAGGTTTCTGCTGGGAAGGACTGCACTAGCTGTTGGACTCCAGACCATGTGTGTTATGGCTTGGCAGAAAGTTTGTCTGAATTTTGTTTGTGTCCAGAGACTTTGCCTGAGACTGAGATCAAGGGCAGCAGACTAATTAATCCTGCAAAAGAAATTTCAAGGCAATCTAATGTTGAGGCAGTGGCATGGCTATTGTTGGGGACTTTCAGCCAGATTTATGTTGAAAACCTAGAGCAAAGAGCCCAGTAGAATGATTCAAAATGTTGTGAGTTTGCCCATAAAGAAAGCTCCAGTAAAGCTGTGGCCTCCAAAGATGGAATGAAGGAGAGATTGGTTGCTGAAAAAACCAGCAAGAAAAAGCCAGGTATTTCAGAAGACAATGAGAGAAAAGATGGCCCAAGGATATCACAGGAAGTAACAGGACTCCAGCCTTTGCAGCCTTGGAGTTGGAAAGGTGAAAGACTTTGCTTTGAGAAGAAAACCCCACAGCACCATGTTCCAGAGTGGCCTAGGGAAGTTGTTCCTCT
>PVJO010017184.1:0-39878 GCA_004026905.1 Hystrix cristata | reverse complement strand
TGGAATCTTGATTATTATATGTCTTGGTGAGGATTTATTTTGGTTATGAGTAATTGGGGTTCTATATGCCTCACTTATCTGTATATCAAGTTCTTTTCTCATGCTTGGGAAGTTTTCCATCATTACTTCTGTAAATAATCTCTTTAGATCCTTCGTATTGTCTCCTGCTGATTCATTTACTCCTATCACTCTTATATTGTTTCTCTTTGCATCATCTTGCAGATGTTGTAGTGATTTTTCATAATCCCTAGCTATTTTCAACAGGTCTTTCTTTTCATTCTCACTGATTGCTGACCTGTCTTCTAGTTCTGAGATTCCACCTTCACTCTCGTTCATTCGGCTTCGTATACTTTCCTGCAAGTTTTTAATTTCTTGGATATCTGTTTGGATCTGTTTCATTGGCTCCATTTCTTTGCTAAGTTGTATATTCAAATTTTTGATTGTTTTTCTTAGTTCCTCTGTTTTTTTATCTGTGTCTACCCTGAACTCACTAAGCAAATCTTTCATTATGTTGGTCATCTCTTTCCTGACCTGGTCTATTACCTCTAGCCTAATGTTCTCTATTGCTGCGCCTATCTGTTTTTGAACTTCTGTTGCTACCATCTCTGAGAGTTTGGTTGGGTGTCTTCTGACATCCTCGATGTCATTGTCCTCTATATTTCTTCTGGTTGGGCTGGGGGTCTGGGGTTGCGTTTTGGTTCTATGTCTGGTCATTTTCTTTGTATACATATGTGCTTTACCCCTCTTAGTTTGTTCTCCGAGTTGGTTTGATATTTTCTTTGTATGAGGTTACAAAAAGATAGGTAATAGCGTCCTCCTTGGGAATGTCTGTTTCTGCGGTTTCTTCTGGGTATATGTGTTTCTTGGTTCTTATGACCTTTAGTCCTCCAGGGTTATCTTCAATGACAAGGTCATGGTTGGCTCTACTTGGTAATGGTGACTTCAGAGAGGGGAAGGGAAAAGAAAGTAACAAAGAAAAAAGCTAAAAGAGGGACCATGGGAGAAGAAAGAGGAGGAAAAAACAAACATACAGACAACCAAAAAAAAAAAAAAACAACAACAAAAAAAACAGAGAGAGTGTGGGTGGGAAAACAGCAGAAGATAGTGTCACCAGAGAGGAGGCCTAGATTTTATGCATGTTGATGGGTTCAGACCCTGCTGGCGCGTGGGCCCAGGCTGCAGTCTTTTGTCCCTAGCACCGACCCTCTCTCATCTAGGTGGGGAAATCCCGCGGTCAGGAGGTACCACCGTGCCGCTTTTGGGTGGCCGGGATGGAACCGAGAAGCTCCCTGCCGTTGGGGATCACAATGGCTGAAAAACCACATCTTCTTTAGCCATTCATTAGTTGTTGGGCGTTTAGGTGGTTTCCAAGTCTTAGCTATTACAAATTGTGTTGCTATAAACATGGTTGTGCATATATATCTGTGGTATGATGATTTTAATTCTTCTGGGAAGATACCAAGCAGAGGAATAGCTGGGTCAAATGGAACCTCTACTTGTAGTTTTCTGAGGAATCTCCACACTGATTTCCACAATGGTTGGACCAGTCTACATTCCCACCAACAGTGGAGGAGGGTTCCTTTTTCCCTGCAGCCCCACCAGCACTTGTTATTGGTTGATTTCTTGATAATAGTTGTTCTTTCTGGAGTGAGATGTTATCTTAGTGTTGTTTTGATCTGCATCTCTTGAACCAGTGATGTTGAACATTTGTTCATATATTTATTTGCTATTTTTATTTCTTCGTCCGAGAAATGTTTATTCATTTCAGATGCCCATTTTTGGATAGGGTCTTTAAATTTGGAGGTTTGATTTTTTTGAGTTCTTTATATATTCTAGATGTTAGACCTTTGTCTGAGGGACAGCTGGCAAAAATTTTCTCCCAGTGTTTGGTTTTTCGCCCCGCTCTATTAGTAATTTCTTTTGCTGTGCAAAAGCCTTTTAATAGGATGTGGTCCCAAGCACTGATTCTTTGTATTGTTTCCCGTGCAGTCTGGGTTCTGTTCATAAATTTTTTTCCAACCCCTATGTCTTCAAGCGTTCTTCCTATTTTATTCTCCAGTTGATTTAGTGTTTCTGTTTTAATGTTTAGCTCTTTGACCCACTTTGATTTTAGCTTAGTACAAGGTGAAAGATATGTATCTAGTTTTAGTTTTCTGTGACTTGCTTTTTTAAGGCAACATTTTCTTTATGAGATTCATCAAGTATAACTTTCTTCCATCAACTTTCATTACTATAGAATATTCCATTGTCTACAATTTATTCATTGATTCTTCTGTGGATGGACATTTGGATTGTTTCTTCTTTAAGGTTGCTCTGGTTTCAAAGTGGTTTATGTCCTTCTTCGGGTCCATTGTGATTGAAGGCAAAGTGGTGGTATTGTGAAGGGCTGTGGAATGCTTGGAAGGTAGGGGAGGCCCTTGGATTATTGGGAGTGTGCTCTTGGAAAGTGGCTCTTGGGGAACTTCTTGAGAGAGTGCTGTAAAGTTTGAGTTGGGCTCCAACCAGTTTTCCCTTTCTATTTCCTGGCTTGAAATGTGACTGCTCACTCTATCACAAGTTATTGCCAACACCATCCACCATTTGCCACAAAATCCTCATTTGAAGTGAGCTGATGCAGGTGCCATGCCCTTGAAACTCCCAAACTATGATCTAAATAAACCTTTTCTCTGTATAAAGTTAGCTTCCTCAGGTATTTCATTGTGGTAACACATATCTGACTAATATAAAAACTATATGAGTATTGTGGTATTGGATATTCTTGTAAGTTCTTCTTAGAGCACATTGGCATGAGCTTCTTTAGTGTGTGCACATGGAAGTAGAGTCACTGGGTCATAGAATTGGTTCCATTTTACTAGTAAGACCAAGCCCTATTCCCAAAATAGTTGTGTCAATTCATATTCCTAACAATGATGTATGAGAATTCTGGTTACTCCACATTCCTGCCAATATCTGGAATTATAACTTTGAAATTTGTCAAAATGTGCATGTAATAGACATCATGTTGGCTTTAATTTGTATTTCCATATTTTGAATACATTTGGGCACATTTAAATTTCCTATTTTGTAAAATTCTTGTTCTACTATTTTTTTCACTTTTCAAATTGTTTTGTCTTTGTTATAAGGATTCCTAAGATGTAGTCATAGCTTCTGGACACTAAATATTTGTTGTTTATATATGGAGCAAATGCTTTTTACTATCTTATGTTTTTATTCAGCTCTGCATGGTATTCAACTTACTATGTGGTTTCTTTTGGTAGTAGAAGTGCTTATTTTAAGGCAGTTGAGATTGTCAGCTATTTCCTTTGTAGATACTACATTTTCTACTGTACTAAGGAATTTTCCTCTCTACCAAGGACATGAAGATATTCTATATTATCATATAAGTACTTTTTATCTCACATTTTACATTTAGGTTTTAATTCATCTGGAACTGATTTTTGTGTACACATAAGGAAGGATACTGACCTTTTTTTTTTTTTATCAGAGTCCATCTCTTGCCCCACTGGCCTGCAATGCCACCTTCATTGTCTATTGCATTCAGATACACAAGCATCCATTTTAATGTTCTCTGTTATGTTCCACTGGCTTATTTTTCTGTATTTGCACCAGTACCATACTGCCCAAAGAAACATAGCCCTCTATTAAATATTGATATCTGTTAACGCAAATCCTATCCTTGTTTCTATTTTCAAGAGTGTCCATGTAGACCTTACAAACCAGGTTGAGGCAGGAAGAAAACAAATAAACAAATTTCAGGTGGTGATGAGTGATATCAGATAAAATAAAGCAGATGTGGACTGTAGGTAGGATCTGAGCTGTTCTTTTAGTAAAAATGCTCAAGGAAGACCTTCCAAAGGCACACGCCCAGTGACCCAAGGACATCCCTCACCTCTCAGAGATTCCACAGCACCTCCCAGTACCACCACCCCATGGACCAAGTCTTCAATCACAGTGCACTTTTACGGGACACAGACCACATTCAGCAAGACCTATCTGAAAAGGAGCCATTGGAGCACTGGTTAGGAAGATGTGAGAGTGCAAACTACCCAGATACTGTATATGGTAGAAGAATGTTCTAGAAAGACAGGGCCTCAAGGGAAACGCACAGAATGCCTGTGTGATACAAGCCATCTGGGACCTTGTAGGCCATCAGCCAAACATCAACTTCTCTACATCAGGAGGGAGGACTTGGAGAATCTGAAAGAGGACTGGTATATGTAGCCTTTCAACAGGAGTTGAGCGTCAGTACTCTCTGTTCTTCTGGTGTTTTCTGTGAGGAAGCTGCTGTGTGTTTGTGCAGACAGAGGACTTATTTCCATTTCCAAGTTAAGTTCTACAAGAAGAAACTGTCTTTCCCATGCTCCCTACCATTTAAAGCGCAGAACACCTGCACCTTTAGCATTTTCAGGCTGCAAGGGGCATCATACACTGTCCCAGCAAATCACATGGTTCAGTACCAGTTCCCCACTGTTTATTCTGGCTCCGATAGGCTGACTAATTATAGAGGAAGCAATTTAAAGACATAAAATTTCATGCAAGGCTGCAAGGGCTGAGAAATGTAATCTAATGATAGATGTGCAGTAAATGCAGTGGGAACAGAGCTTGAACAAATGAACAGAACCAGAGATCTATTTTTCGGTCCACCATTAGCTTCATCTAGTCATTAAGAGTAGGTGGCTAGTCCCTTGCCAGAACCTAGGAAGGATGCTTAGCTTGGTGAGCTTTGCCCCAAAGCACTCCAGGCTTCCAGACATCTTCCCTCGTGCTGGACCCCTGAGCTGTGGCTCAGGCAAAACAACATCTAGATTCTCGGGAAATTTAAAGGAATCCCAGAGTTACTCTCCTTTGCAATCTTGCTTCTCTGCCTCTGTTTCTCTCTGTGTGTACATGTGTGAGATAGAGAGAGTGTGAAATGATCCTCTTGTCCTTACTCATTTAAATCTCTCTCCTTTGATACTGAAATATCTGTGAAGGAAAGATGTTCTCTTGATTCCAACTGTATCCCCACATTTAGCTTGATATTAACATGTTCAACAGGTGGTTGTTAGACGAATTGCTTTTCTTTAACGAAGGCCATGGGAGCAGTATTTTTTTATTTTTTATGAAAACTGTCTTAATGTTTTCAGGCTGTCCTAAAAATGTACCATACACTGCTTGCTTAAACAAAAAAATTAGTTTCTCACAATTTCGTGGCTGGAAGCTTGAGATCAGAATGCTCTTCTTTCTGTGTCAGAGGAGAGAGGCAAACCAATTCCATCAGACCAAGACCCCACTCTAATGATCGAATCGCCTCACAAAGGCTCCAACTACCACCACATTGTTGGTTAGAGCTCCGACATATGGAGTTTGAGGGAACATAAGCATTCAGTCCATAGCTCAATCTCTCAGATGAACTGTGGTCAAAGTAAGTAACAAAGAAGCAAGATGTTTCTAAGACCTACCAAAAATGTAGTGCCATATCGGTTTCTGGTTCTGCATAGGAGGAGCTTGGAAATCACTACTCCATCCACAAGTAAAAAGTTGACCATACTGAAAACGCAACAACTCAGATCCATATGAGAAGTGAAGTCACAGGGCAAACTACTATCCCCCAAATTGGAGAGAGACACATAGGCAGATACAGAGTATCACAATTTAACTGGAGCAGAAAGCTCCATGGGAACCAAGCCCAGGGTAGAAAAACTTGATCTGGAATTAATAAAGTGCTAGAAGTTAAGTATGGACAAGATTGAGAGTTAGAAACTCCAGGAGGACCCAGTCATGGATGGGCATGATTTTGTGAACTTTACCTCCAGGAGATTCTCATGGTAAGTAATGGAGAAAAGTGTCCTCATGCTTCTTGCAGAGAAAGAGGAGAAGGAACCATTTTGAAATACACTAGATCACTTTGTTCTTCTTTACACAATCTACACACACACACACACACACACACACACACACACACACACGCATGCATGCACAATTTAATCAAAGCCTAACCTCTGAGGTTTTATAAGAGCCAGAAAATATGCAAGCTCAGCTCACTCTAGCCATCTAGTTCTACTGAGGAGAGAGGGGAGAAAAAAATGGAGAATTTCATAGTCCAGAGGCCCAGGCTCACCAAAAGCTTGTTATCTAATCATAGGACTATAGAACTATCCCTTACTCATGTATCTTACTACTGCATTACTACAGGTCCATTTATAGGCGTTCCTTTTACTTAGTACATCATGGTTGACTACTGAGAAAAAAATCATGAGGGATACTAAAAGACAAAAACCACAGTTTGTAGAGACAGAAACATTAGAACCAGACATGGCAGGGAAGTTGGAATTCTTAAACTAAGAATTCAAAACAGCTATGATTACAATGCTGAGGCTGTAATTGATAAGGTAGACAGCATACAAGAACAGATGGGCCATGTAAATAGAGACAGAAATCTCATGACAGAACTCAAAAAGAAATGTTAGTGATCAAAACCATCGTAACAGAAACAAGGAATGCTTTTAATGGGATAATTGGACTGAACACAACCGAGGAAAGTCTCTGAGCTTGAGGATGCATCACAGAAATGGCAAAACTGAAAAACAGAGAACAAAGATGAAAAAACAGAACAGAATACCTGAAAGCTGTGGAATGCCTACAAAAGATGCACCATTTATGTACACACGCACCATTTATGTAAAGAAACACCTTCTTTATTCTCAGAAGGAGAATAAAGAGAGAGAAATGGAAGAGATATTTGACATTGTCATGACAGAATTTCCCCAAACGAATATCAGACACCAAACCACAGATGATCCAGGAAGCCCAGAGATGACCAAGGAAGATAAATACTAAAGACACAAAACAAAACCAATAAAAAACATACACGGCCAAGTAATTTTTAAATTATAGAAAATCAAAGTTAAGAAAAAATCTGAATAGAAGTAAGAAGAAAAAGTGCTTTTACCTAGAAAGGGTAAAGGATGAGAATTATAGCTAACTTCTCCCCAGAAATCATGAAAGCAAGAATAAAATGGGGTGAAATATTTAAGGTATTGATAAAAAAAAAACCAAACCCATGAGCCTAAAGTTCTGTACTCTGTGAAATTATCCTTCAAAAGTGAAGGAGATGTAAGACTTTATCTAACAAACAAAAATTGATAAAATGTGTTGCCAGCAGACTTGTCTTGCAAGAAATGTTAGAAATTTTTTAGAGAGAAGGAAAATAGTACAGGCCACAAACTTAGATCTATATTAAGAAAGAAAGAGCATTGAAAAAGGAATAAATGAAAGGGAAATAAAACTTCTCTTTTTCTTATTCTTAATTGATCTAACAGATGTCTATATTGTTCAGACAATAATAGTGACAATATATTCAATTATGTATGCTTATGTAAATATCTCATGTACTTTTATGTATCATATTTATCTGTATGCATGCATATGTATAAGTTCTTCCATATAGGTGAAAATGGGTAGCAGCAATGATACAAAAGATAAAAGAGAGGAATTCAAATTATTTCACTATTATAAGTTTCCTTCACTACTGGTGTGGTAGTATAGTGTTATTTGAAAGTGGACTTGGATTAATTGTGAGTGTATATTGCGAACTCTAAGGCAACCTCTAAAAGGGTTGAAAAATATAACTGATATTCTAAGACAGGAGAGAAAATAGAAACATATAAGATGTTCATTTAAAACCACAAAAGGTAGAAAGTAGAAACAGTAACAAATATGATAGACAGTGATATAACTATATTAATAATCACTTTGAATGTCAGTGGTCAAAATGCACCAATTAAAAGAGAGTGTCAAAGCAGGAAGGGAAAAGAAGGAAAGAAAGGGGAAAGGGAAATCATGGAGAAATGTGAATAAACCTGCTATAAATAGAGATAGAGGGAACAGAGGGGAGGGGTGGGAAAGAGGGAGGAAAACCAAGATGCATCATGCACAGGTACAAAATAAATGAAATGAATGTAATCATTATATGTACATTGTACCAACACATGTTCTTGGTTAAAAAAAAAGAAAAAGAGAGAGTGTCCGAATGGATCAAAGAATAAGGCCCTTATTTTTATATAAGAATGAGAATTATCTATAAGAAACTCACTTTAAGTATAAAGATACACAGAGATTTAAGTAAAGGGATGGAGAAAAAATATATATATGTATATATAATGCCAACATGAATTGAAAGAAAGCCGGAGTAGCTATATTAATTTCTGACAGGATAGACTTTGATGCAATAATCCTTATTATGTATGTACCTAATAAGAGAACATGAAAATGTGTAAGGCAAAAACTGATAGAACTGCAAAGAGAAATAGAAAAATCTACTAATATAGTTGGAAAATTTAGCACCCTTCTGTCAAAAATGGACAGGTTCAGCATGCAGAAAATCAGTAAGGACATAGTTGGACTCAGCAACACTATCAACCGACAGGATATAATTGACATCTATAAATTATTTTATCCAATGACAGCAGGTTTAAGTCAAGTTCATGTGGATTAGTTGCCAAAATACTGTATATTATAGTCTGGGATATGAAACACAACAAATAAGAAAAGATATTACATAATGTCTGCTCTCAGACCACAATGGAATTAAATTAGAAATTAATAACAGATCATTAGAAAATCTCAAAATACACAGAAATTGAACAAAAGAGAGTGCACACAGAATATGGACTCTTTCTAATAGGAAGAATAGATGAAATAGTAGATAAAGAGGAGACAAAATGGAGGAACAGCAAGTGCCAACAGCTCAGCTTCTCCTGGACAAAGTGTCTAGAGTCTGGAAAACAATAATTTAACTGAAACAATAACAATAACTAAAGTGAGAGGAGGGTACACGGGAACCAAGAGGGAACTGACAGAGGAGAAGAAAATAGAATATTTCAATGAGACATTGCATGTGTGAGTCCCAAGGTATAGAGAAGAGGTGGACCATGCCACAGAGCAGAGACTGTGGCACCACTAACAGTGGCTGATTAGCCACCAGCCAGGTGGCAAAGTGAAACTAAGAACTTATCTACTCACAGAGAACCAGAGAGCTGCACTGGAACCAGAAGGATCTCATGCAGTTGGAGACAGCAAGAAGAACGCAACACACTGCTTCCTGAGTGGCCCTCCACGGTCAACAGTTGGTGAGTGACTGCGGTACAAGGGCCCAAGGGTAGAGTTGTGTGGAGTGGGAGCTGGTGGGCACACCATGGTAGGGAAGGGCTGGGTGTTTGAACCCGGGTCCCAGGACAGCCCCTTGGCTGCTTCAACCTGCCAAGTTCTCAGAGTGGATGAGGGAAGGACAGTCACAGGAGACTGATGGTAGTTGGAGAGCAGACTGGGGGAGTCCCACTGAGAGACAGGGACTGGTGATCATCGACTCAGTTCTTGCGATTAGACACCAGATTCAGCCTGAGTTACACAGGATTGGAAGCTCATATTGGCTCACATTTAGCTGTGTTCCAAACGCTAAAGGGAGACCCAAAACAGGGTCTTATGGTATGTTATTTCTCAACTAGCCCTGATAGATACCATTGGAATGGATTAGCCTGTTACTGCCATAGTTAAATTGATTGCATAGGAACAATCCTCACTCAGTGGACAATTTAGTGCCAGTGAGCTTGCCTGCTGAATCCATCACACCCAGGGAGAGGGACAGCAAGAGTTCCTAATCCAAGAACTTGGACTGGATCAAACTCCACAAGAATGCCTGCAACCTGGCAGAAAGAGGTGCTGGATCTGAGTTAATTTCAGTATTGTAGTGGAGAAATCAGAGTTATTGGGATGCAAGCACTCAGACTCTCTGGCAAAGAAGCTACTTGGGAATCAGATATGCAGTGTCTCATTGGAATTTCTAATGTGTTCCCATTGGACATCTTATTGGTTTAAGTTTTTGTATGTTTCTTGAATTATTTAGTAACATGGGATTATGTTATGTTCTTTTATGATTTCGTGTTTTTATTAGGTTGTTATTCTTGTATATTTGTTCTTTCACTGGTTTTGATTTAATAGGTGTCTAGTTTCTCTCCCTCATCTCAGCTCTTTATCTAGTTTCTTAACCTCAAACCCCTGAGACAATGTTATTAACATATTTATTTATTCTTTTTCTAAACATGTAAACTCCTCCCCTGCAAGTTTTTAAACTCATCATACTTAGCTCCCTCACAGTCACTCCTATGTTCAGTAATATAATTCCTAAATCCTCCCCTTCCTAAGCCTTTGGCTCTTCCATATCTTACCCAGCTTATTGTCCTCCCTATAAGCAAGTTCTGATAACCACATAGCCTTTTTTAATCACAAAGTGAACCTTCTCCCATATCTTGCCCTTGTGCCCACAAATATCCTCCAAAAGCTCTCAATACTAAACCTTCAACTCAACTAAAGGTACTCCAATAAAATCAGACCCCACATCAATCTTTTATTCTCGTCTACCACTATTCTCCCCCTCACACTTCCCCCTTAGTGCCTAATACTACTCATCCAACCACCTCCCATTCCCCCACCCCACCTCACCTACCTCACTCCAGAGCAACCACAAATAATAATAGTGTGCATAGAGAATAGACAAAGGAAGAGGGAGTAACTACAAGGACTATGATGTAGAAGTGCTGTAAGATTGAATCTGTGGATGCTGTTATAAATAGAAGCAATTCTTTTGGCAAAACATAGGGACCCTTAAAGTAAAGAACAGAAAGAGTAAATACTAGAACTGGATATACAAAGCTGAATATTATTCATGGGGAGGCAACATCGTACTAAAAATCTCCATGTAAGCCTCAAACTCTTCTCACTTCTCTAGTCCTCAACTTGCAGTAACTCCCCACCAAAAAAAGAGGGAGGAGAAAAAAGAGTGGGCCATATATAATTAAAAAAAAAAGATATGTGTGTGTGTATACACAAATAAACACAGATACAAGTAGGAGAATGGGAAGTAAGGAAATAGAAGATACCCACACCCCTCAACTCACCCAAGAAAGAGCAAGGGGTCACAAAAGGAGAAGAAAACAAATACTAGGTAGCTGAAATCTATGAAAAATTCTTAGAAGGGATGAAGAAAATAATTGAGTTCCAAGAGGAAATGAACCAAAAGTTCATAACAATTTCACTCAATATACCCATGATGAATTTCAGGGAAATAGGTAAAAAACTGGATGAGCTAACCAAGATGGTTCAAAGTTTGAATGACAGATTTAACAAGGATATGGAATCCTAAAAAAGATGTCAGACAGAAATACCCAAGATAAAAAACAGTACAGAATTCACACATTGTGGAAATAATTGATGTGAAGATGGAGTGTCTGATACCGAGGACAAAATAGTGAATTATGATAAAGAGATCAAAGAAGCCAAAAAGAAAATAAGAGAACAAGAGAAGACTATCCAGCAGCTACTAGATGACAAGAAGAAGACCAATTTAAGACCAATTGGAGTTAGAGAAAAACTAGAAGATAACACAGATAGATTCACTGACATGTTTACAGAAATTATGGAAGAAAGTTTCCCAAATATAAGAAAAGATGTGCTCGCTTCAGCAGCACATATACTAAAATATAAGAAAAGAATTTAAAATACAAGTAAACGATGCTTATAGAACACCAAACAATTATGATGAAAGGAGAAGTTCACTGAGGCATGTCCTCATTAAATTCACAGATATTCACCAAACAACAAACAAACAACAAACAAACAAAAACCAACAAAACCATAGAATTTTAAAAGCAGCCAGAGAAAAACAAAAAATTATATATTAAGGTAAATCAATTAAAATCACAACAGATTTCTCAGCACAAAGTCTGAGAAGGTTAGAAGAGCTTGAAGTATTTTGAGCCCTAAGAGCAAATAACTTCCAACCCAGATTAACTTACCCAGCAAAGCTATCCTTCAAAACAGAT
Organism: Hystrix cristata; assembly: GCA_004026905.1. Classification (NCBI taxonomy): domain Eukaryota; kingdom Metazoa; phylum Chordata; class Mammalia; order Rodentia; family Hystricidae; genus Hystrix; species Hystrix cristata. Next base: position 28,020 of record PVJO010017184.1, on the reverse strand, counting down.
GGAGAAACAAGGTATTTCCATGGAAAAGACCAGCTTAGAAGACATATGAGTGATAAACCAGCTCTAGAGAAATACTCAAGAATATTTTCAAAAGAAACAACTAATTGGACACAGCTAAAAATACAGAGGAAATTAGTAAAGTCAATGAATAAATAGCAACAAAAAGATTAGGAAAAGAAAAACAAAAGGAAACAATAGTAAATAACCAACACATCTCAATAGTATCTCTCAATGTTAACAGCCTCAACTCTCCAATAAAAAGACACAGAGTGGCAGACTGAACAGAAAAACAAAATCCAATAATCTGTTGCATTCAAGAAACTCATATAATCCAAAAAGATATTCATAAACTAAAAATTAAAGGATGGAAAACAATATTTCCTGCACCAGGACCCCCAAAACAAGCAGGGATAGCAATTCTAGTATCATACATGGTAAACTTCAAGTTAAAATTGATTAGAAAAGGCCAAGAAGGTCACTACATACTAGTTAAAGGAACAATCCAACAAGAAAAGATAACACTGATAAACATAAATGCACTGGATACTGAAGCACCTATCTTCATAAAACAAAAAGTACTGAAATTAAAAGGTCAAATAAACATTAATGGAAGCATAGTAGTGGATTTTAAAACCTCACTTTCCCAGAGACAGACCCTTGAACATATGGATTTAATGGATATATACAGAGTATTCTGCCCCTCTACAACAGCAGCACATGGTACTTTTTCCAAAATAGATCACATACTAGTCCACAAAACCTTCTTAAGTAAGTATAAAAGAATTGAAATCACCCCATGCATACTATCAGACCACTGTGCAATGAAAATAGAAATCAACAACAGAAGAAATTTTGGAAAATGCAAAAGCTTCTGGAAAATTAACAGCATACTATGAAACAACTGATGGGTCACAGAAGAAATCAAAGAAGAAATTTAAAAATTTCTGGAGGTCAGTGACAATGACTATACAACTCAACAAAACCTTTGGGACACTATGAAAGCAGTCCTAAGAAAGACGTTCATTGCAATCAGTGCTCACATTAGGAAAACAGAGCAAGGCCAAATAAATAACCTTATGAGAAATCTTAGATACTTGAGAAACAACGAAAAACCATACCCAAGCTGAAATTAAGGAGAAAAATTATAAAGATGAGAGTGGAAATCAATGAAATTGAAACTAAAAAAAAAGTGAAAAAAAATCAATGAATGGAAGAGCTGGTTCTTTGAAAGAAGAAATACAACAGATAAGTCCTTAGTCAGACTCACCAAGAGAAAGAAAAGACTCACATTAATGCAATTAGAAATAAAAAAGTTGAAACCACAACAGACACTGGAGAAATCCAGAAGATAGTAACTTCTTCAAAAATTATATTCCAGCAAATTAGCAAATTTGAAGAAATGGACCAATTCCTAGACACATATAAACTATCAGAACTAACCCAGGAAGACACAAATATGCTTAACAACTAATGACAAGCAACGAAACTGATGCACTAGTAAAGAATCTACCAACCGATAAAAGCCCAAGACCTGATGGATTCACTGCTGAATTCTACAAAACCTTTAAGGATGTTATATCATCAACATTCCTCAAGCTCGTCAAAGAAATTGAAAGGGATGGAGTGCTCCCAAATTCATTTATGGAAGCCAGTATCACCCTGATTCCAAAACTAGATAAAAACCCAACTAAAAAAGAGAACTCTAGGCCAATCTCTTTAATGAACATAGATTCAAAAATCCTCCGTAAGATATTAGCAAATAGAATGCAGCACATTATCAGAAAGATCATCTATCGTGATCAAGTAGGTTTCATCCGAGAGATGCAAGGATGGTTCATCATATGTAAGTCAATAAATGTAATACATCACATGAAAAGGAGCAAGGTTGAAAACCACATGATCATATCAATAGATGCAGAAAAAGCCTTAGACAAAATCCAACACCCCTTCATGATAAAAACCCTGAAGAAAACAAGTACAGAAGGACTGTACTTGAGTATGATAAAGGCTATGTATGACAAACCAATAGCCAGAATCATATTAAATGGGGGAAAACTAAAAGCATTCCTCCTAAAAATCAGGAACAAGACAAGGATGCCCACTATCACCTCTTCTATTCTTGTACCTCTTCTAGTACTTGAAATATTAGCCAGAGCAATTAGACAAGAGAAAGAAAGAAAAAGGATACACATAGGAAAGGAAGAACCCAAATTATCATTAGTTGCAGATAGCACGATACACTACACAGAAGACCCAAAGAATGCTACCAAAAAACTCTTAGAATTAATAATGAACTTCAGTAATGTAGCAGGATACAAACTCAACACACAAAAATCATTAGCATTGTGTATACCAACATGAATGGGATGAGGGGGAAATTATGAAAATAGTACCATTCACAGTAGCTTCAAGAAAAATGAAATACCTAAGAAGTGACCTAACCAAGGAAGTGAAAGACCTTTACAAAGAAAACTACAGTATTCTGAAAAAGGAGATTGAAGAGGACATCAAAAAATGGAAAGATGTCCCCTGCTCCTGGATAGGCAGAACAAATATTGTTGAACTGGCCATACTCCCAAAACTGTTTTACAGATTCAATGCAGTCCCAATCAAAATACCAAGAGTGTACTTTACAGATCCAGAAAAAAGAAATCCTAAAATTCTGTGGAACCAGAAGAGACCCAGAATGGCAAAATCAATTTTGGGCAACAAGAGCAAAGCAGGAGGCATAGCAATACTCAAATTCAAGCTATACTTTAAAGCAATTGTGCTAAAAATGGCATGGTATTGGCACAAAAACAGGTAAGTGGATCAGCAGGATGGAATTGAAGATACAGAAACTTCTCCAGACATATTCAGCTATTTGATCTCTTACAAAGGGGCCAAAAGCATATGCTGGAGATAAGATAGCCTATTCAACAAATGGTACTGGAAAAACTGGTTATCTGTGTGCAGAAGATTGAAACTGGACCCTTATTCTCACCATATACTAAATTAAAATCAAAATGGATCAAAGATCTAAACATTAAAACAGAAACATTAAACCTGGAAGATAAAAGAGGTAAAGCACTTGAAGACATAGGTGTAGGAAAGGACTTTCTAAACAGAAACTCAATTGCACAAGAAATAATAGCAAGAATCAACAAATGGGATTATATCAGACTAAAAACTTCGGTACAGCAAAAGAATCAATCAGTAAAGTGAAGAGACAACCTACAAAATGGGAAAAGTTGTTGTGAGATACTCCTTAGACAGAAGACTAACATCTAGAATATACAAAGAACTCAAAAATACTAAACCACCTAAAATTAAAGACCCAGTCAAGAAATGGGCTAGAGAAACGAGCAAATACTTCACAGAGGAAGAAATACATATGGTCAACAAATACTTGAAAAAATGTTCAACATTTCTGGTCATTAGTGAAATTAAAACAATGCTAAGATTCCATCTTACTCCAAAAGAGGGTGGAAATCATTAGAAAATCAAACAATAACAAATGCTGGCTGTGGTGAAAAAGGATCTACCCTCCTGCATTGTTGGTGGGAATGCATACTAGTACAACCATTATGGAAATTAGTATGACAATTTCTCAAAGAACTGAAATTAGAAATTCCATATGACCCAGCTATCCACCTGCTAGGTATCTTCCCCAAAGAGTTTAAGTCATTATATTACAGTGATACATGCATACCAATGTTTATACATTGGTAATAGCTAAATCCTGGAAGCAGCCTGCATACCTGTCAACACACGAATGGATAAAGAAAATGTGGTAGCTATATATAATGGAATACTACTTGGCTGTAAAGAATGAATGACAGGGCTGGGGATTTAGTGCAGTGGTTAGAGTGCTTGCCTTGCAAGCACAAAGCCCTGAGTTCGATCCCCAGGACCAGAAAAAAAAAAAAAGAAAAAAAAACGAATGAATGACATATTTGAAACATTTGTAGGAAAATAGATGCACCTGGAAAATATAATGTTGAGTGAAATAAACCAGACACACAGGTTAAATACCATATGGCATCTCTCATCTGAGTGAGGCAAAGTACAAATAAAGAAAGTGATAAAGGATGGGTAGAAAAGGGTGAGTCTCTTACAATAGGGAAGTGGTCCAAGGTGACAAGGGTGAGGGGTGAGAAAGAGGGGAAGGGGAAATGAGAGGAATAAAGATGTGCCATGCCCAGGAACCTAATAACTCTAATTAATGTAAACACTGTATGTCCTAACATGAGCTAAGACAAATAATATCAACCAGTGCAAAAAAGTGGATTGGGGAACCCAAGGAAGAGGAGGGAGGGAGGGGGAAGAGGATTAAAAAAAAAGCAGCTGTAATACGCACATGTAACCATCTCCCAAGATGACTGTAAATTGTATGAATTGCAAACATGTACTAATAAAATAAAAAAGATTTAAAAAATAGTAGATAAAAAGTAAGACAGGGCATATTGATTTCAGCAATGTCTGAGCATTTCGTTTCTCCTGCAGCCAATAGCACTCCTTCTCGCCTAGAGATCTCATGGGTTTTCCTTCTCTTGACTGAAATAGACATTATGGGTCAGTGTTTGTGAAGGGCTTAATGTTTGTCAGCACTTGCATCACTTCGTGTAATGCTGACACCACGTCCGTGAAGTAGAAACCTTTGCTCCCATTTTCCAGATGAGAAAGACAGATACCAAAGGCTTGTGACAGTATCAGCTTCTGGTTCATAGCAAGCGCTCAAGAGCTAGTAGATACTATTATTGTTATTGTTCTTGGTTTCTTGTCATAAGTACCCTGAGGGAGGTGTGGGGCAAGTGCTTGTGTAATTCGGAGGATGTGATGATGTACTACCATGTGCAACCATTGTGGTAGAGATGGCAGCATGAAAAGGCAAGATAGTGTCCATTCTCATTCAACTCTGTGTGTGTGTGTGTGTGTGTGTGTGTGCATGTGCACACACATGTGCACCTCTTTGAGGGGAAATGAACCCAAATATCTAACATTTATCATAAAAGCACAAAGGAAGGACAGAGAAGGGGAGATAAGCACCAAGCCCATGGAGGTAGTAGCACCGGACGTGAGCGTGCAAGGAGAGTTAGGACTTGGCCTGCAAACAAGGCAGAGTACAGGACACAGCAGGGGAACAGTGGGCCCTCCAGTGGCTGTGCTCTCCTTTTCATTCCTACATTTGCTCCTGGTTTTATACTCTGGGCCCTCTCAGCTTTTGGCATTTTCAGACGACCGCCTTCTCCCCCATACACATACCACTAGAACCTTCTTCATTTCTTCTTGATGTGGTTTCTTTCTGACCCATTTGCCAAAATCCAAACTTTCGGTTTGGCAATCTTGTCTTACAACCTGCCTCCGGTCTTTTGGACTTTCTTTTTGGTCTTGGTAATTCTGACAACATGGTGTTTTATGTTCCCCCAGGGGGTCGGCTCGGCCCTCTCCCGCCTTGAGTCAGTAGGAACCTCCACTCTAACTCTAGTGCGTCATTGCCCAACCTCTTCTTCCCTCTCCTGGCCCGCTCCTCATCCCCCACCCTACTCTAGTGTAGGAGCGAAACGGAATAGGTGATTTTACCTCCATTTCAGATTTCGACATGATTCGGAGCAGCATTCCCAGTCCTGCTTCTTTTCAGGCCAAATGTCTTCGGTTGTTACTTTCCCCGGGAGGTGATTTGCAGCTATATTATCATCAGCTTATTTACCCTCTGGACAAACCCAGTTTCTTCCTAACCCCTCCCCAGCACGCCACCACTGAAACTTACAGCTGAGATGCAGAGTTAAAATCCCTATGTATGAATCACTTAAGTAAAAAAAAAAAAAAAAAAAATCTAAAAATGGGGTTTTGAGAAGGCAAAAATCAATGCTTCAAATGGGGTAGAGAATATATCCCATTTGTTCTTGGATGTCTATTTATCAGCATGGCGACTTGAACTTTGGGGGATCACAGGAATGAAGCTGTGTTTCTTAGAAAACCCTCGAGTAATTACAAAGGGCCTTGGGAGGTGATGAATATTTAATAACTCAATATATTGCTTTAATGGAAAACTTGGGCTACTTCTTTGAGTTTTCGTCTTTCTCTCTAACTCTCTTTCCATTTCCTACTTTAGTTATTGAAAACATTTTGTAAGAACTAGTTTCTAGATGCCCGGTAGTGTATTAAAAGTCTGGATTTTTTTTTTTTTTTGTCCTGTGCTTTCCATCACTGTTAGGAGGTACAGTAACACTATCGCTGCTACTTCCATATGCCCTTGATGGTCACACTGGAACTCATCTTTGGTCCAGTCACAGAGCAACAGGAGGTACCAGAGAAGGCTCCTAGAATTAACCCTCAACCAGCTACAGACTTCTTCATCCCGAAGTTGGGGTGACTCAGAGCCATAATATGCATTGCTCTCCCGAATTGAATGGGATTAACTCTAGTTGTCCACAGCGGTACTGGTTTGGTAACACACTTTATTGACCCCCCCTGTCTTTTTCTTCCTTGTGTATCCATTCCACCAAGGATATTTCCTAGGGTCACCTATCAGGTAACCTTATTATACTTGAATCCTTGATACAGGGTCTGCTTTTGAGGAACAGTCCAAACCAAAACTGTGTTTTCTCTGGATTTCTCATGTCCCCAAAGATAGGATGTTACATGTGGGTTTATGACATTTCTTCCTTCTTGCTTTATATTATTACATATATGTCTAAACTTGTAGTGACCAGGTGGTTTATATTCAGTTTCCTTTAATTTCTGATTTTTTTCCCAAAATGAAAAATGAAAAAATTATCCAAAACTTATGATGATCAAAGTCTTCAGTTGAGGTAATAAATTTCCTCACACTATGGCCTAAGGGCACTGTTGGGTCACTTTTTCATCACTGGGACAAAATACCTGACACTCACAACTTGGAAGAGAGGTTCATTTCGGCTCACAGTGTTAGAGAATTCAGTCCATAGTTGGCTGGTCCAAGGCAGGAAAGCCACAGTGGAAGTGTCGGGCAGAGGAAAGCTGCTTATCTCATGGCAGCCAGGAAGCAGAGAGAGAAGGGAGGAGCTGGAGAGGGAGATACACCCTTTCAGGTCACCCTTCCAGTGATTTACCTCTTTGGAGCAGACCCCACCTCCTAATAATACACTCAGCCCTGAACTCTTCAGGGGATTAATCCACTGGTGGGTATAGCACTCCCCATGACCCAGTTACCTTACAAAGGCTCCACCTCTGAACACATGAGGCTTTGGAGACATTCTAGATCTAAACTATTGGCAGGCACATACAAAATTCAACGTGCTGCTTGCCCCTTTTAGGCTGAGGTTTGGACAGCTCATGGCAGTACGATCCTTGGATAGCACAGCAGTTTCACGGCCAATGAAGCTATTTGGGGACTGGTTTCCCACACTAGCTCATTGGGAGCCACTGTGAGAACTTCCCCTCTGGCAGTGCAATACAAACACCCCATTTCCCTTAATACAATACTTTAAAAATCAATGCGGTTTTGATTTGTTGAAACGAAGATCAATGCAAGTCCATTTTATGATGATTTACCATATTTAAAAAAGACCAGATTAAATCCAAATAGGCAAAATCCTAGAAGATGGTAAAGGAAATTGGACTTTAGAACATTTGAACTGACCAGATGGGGTGTTTTGCCTTGAGCAGACAGCTCACAGACAAGGCTTATGATGGGCTAATGAATAAACAACCAGAGACCAGGAAGTAATAGTTTGTTTGTCAGTAACTTTTCCAGGACGGGACTGACAGCTGCATTATTCAGTATGGAAAGAATTTTCATGGAGAACAAACACTCTCTTTGTTAGCGAAACAGCTCATTTACATTCCCCCAGAGAAAAGCCTGCTATGCAAACTTCAGAAGTCAGACTTGCATTTCAAAATTCTTAAACACATGCGCAAGTGATGAGGAGGACAAATCACCCTCATGGAATGACACCAAGCCCTAAAGGTGAGGCCAAGAAGAAAGCCAGAGGGAAACAAGGAAAATTGAAAGTAAACTGAAGCTCACAATCGCAAGCGTAATCTACCCATCTCATTGGACGAGTTGTGTTTCCTTGCCACCCCTTAGCCCCCAGACATCTCTGAAAACTTTCCAGCCCAAATACAGATCCATACACAGCAGGAGTAATATCAAGGACCAAAAGCTTCACTGTGGATGTCACAATGAAGGTAGTCATCAAACCTCCTAGGAGAATTGGGGCACCCAGGGACCTAGGGGAAGGGATGGAGCTAACAGTATGGCAGGCGAATATCCATGGCGGATGTTTTGGATTGGTTGATGGACAAAGCTAATTGTAGGAAACATACAGAGTGAGAAGATACTTGTGCCAAGCCCTCGAGTGTGTGTACGAACACTTACAAGGGAAAACCTCAGCCAAGGACAGGCGTCCAGGATGAAAAACTCTCCATGCTGATGCCGTTGCCACGCACAAAATATTCCTTGAAATGGATCAAAATTCTCATTTTTTTTTAAAAGAAGAAACAATAGAAGATAACATAGGTGAATTCCTTTATAACCTTGACATGATAAAGCTTTTGTAATTATTACTCAAAATTCAGAAACCAAATAAGAGACTAGATTACATATCAGACTACATTTTAAAAAAACCCCAATTTTTGCATGGCTGAAAATACAAGAAAAGGAGACATAAGACAAATGAAAAACTGGGAAAAGGTTTTTGCAATTTATATTTGTATTGTGAACCTCTGTGGAAAAGACCAACGGCAAAATATAAAAATGGACAGTACCGAAGGAACCAGACCACAACCATCATAGCCAGATCACAGGCCACAACCATTTCAGAGCCTCCTCTCCCTTAAGATTCCTGCCCTTTAAGTTTCCTTTTCCCAGAATAGATCAAGCCAGGCCGACAGGGTCCAGTTTGCTCACCTTGGAAAAAAATCAACTCAAGCAGTATAGTCCAGTCTCGAAAACAGCTGTATCTCAAAGATAGTTACAACTCCCCCTTACAACACTGTAAAGCCCCATAGCCTGTAAGAGACAGCACATTCTGATTTAGATGCCCACGATCCCTCTCAGGTTTAATGCCAATAAAACCTGGCCTCAACCGTGGAGCTTGATTCCTTTGTCTTGATTCTTTTATTTCTCACCCTTTTCCTTGACAAATACAGCAAAATAAATGTAAATGGGGCTTTAACTATCTAAAAAGATGACCATATTTGCCAAATAATAATAGGAAGGCAAATCCCATCGGAAACCATTCTTCATCTGTTGGCTGTCAGGTGCTCTGCATGGAAAGCTGAGAAGAAACAAGCACCATGACACATTTCTGGGAGGAAGGCAAGACTAGAACTTCCCCAGGAGGGGGTTTGATGAGCTCTAATGAAATTGCAGCTGTATTTTCTCTTTGGCCCAGGAAGTTATCTTCTAGGAAGTTATCAAAAAGGTACTCCCACACATTTATGAAGGGACGGAAGCACAAGTTGACTGATTGCAGCATAGTTTACAGTAGCGGAAGACTGGAAGAAGCCGAATGTGTATGAGTGATGCAGAACTAGCTGAAAGAACCTATGGCACGATCATAGCATGGAGTTTTATGCAGCTATAAAAATTGACCCAGAAAGATTCTGATGTAGGGTGAACTCAGGCTATTTTGTGACAAAGCACAAGATGCAGAATAATGTATGCAGCATGAGGTGTTTTGTGCAACAAAGGGGTGGGAGATGAGAACACATTTGCACATTTGCTTTTTTTGCAGAGAGAAATGCTGGGAGGAGAAGTAAAAAAAAAAAAAAAACAAACTCATTAAAATGGTTGCCTCTAGGCAGTGGGAAGTGCAAAGGCAGAGAACGGGAGGGAACAAGACTTTTCTTAGTTCATTCTTTCATGTAGTTTACATATTCAATAGAATAAAATTAATTCGGAGAGTCCACAAATGCCTAAGTTGAAAACGAAAGGAAATAAATGCTCTGATTTTATGTCACATTGGTAACACGGCCAGGGAGAGAGAAGGTGTGTTCCAAGGGAGTCTGGAAGGCAGGGTTTGGGCTGTGCCTCCCCAGTGCATGTGGCCGGGAAGGCTGGCGAAGGCAAGGAGGGCGCCGAGGAAGTGAGCTGTCACCACAGGGTGGTGATGTTTAAGGGAGACATTCGTGGATGTCTGCAGATCACATGTCTAAATAGTTCAAAGATGTAAGTCAAGCTGACAGACGACCTCAGCAGGTCTAACTTCATTATGATCTGGGGAGCCAGTGTGAGTGTAGGCTTGTTGGATTCCGTGGGTTCCATGCAGCACCCAGCAGCACGGTGGCTCTTCCCTGTTGTCTTCCTGCACAAGGGTCCCACGCTGGGAGGGGACTCATGAGTGCAGGCTCTTGAGAACGCTCCATCCAGTGCATGTATTAGCGCTCCAGCAGCCCCTCCCCAGCACGGAGCAGTTCTTCGGCAACCTTCATCCTCTTAACCCCCCACTTTATCTAACTGAGCAGGATGGGGGGGGGGAATCTGGCAAGATCTTATTCTCCCATGTTACCCATTCCCTTTATTCCAAATAGGCCCTAGTGTTGCCTGCTTCAGAGAAGTCTTGGTGGGCCAGGCAAGCTCAGTTCGCTCCTGTGTGGTAAGGGAGGCAGCAGGAGATAGGCGACTGTTTCTGAGCAAGAGGAAGGGGGAGGGGTTGGTTGTGGACCAGAAAATGCTGAGTAGCCGTTCATCCTGGAGGATCAGGGACTCTCGGGAAGAAGCGACAGAATGTGGTCTTAAATTTGATCCCTTGGATAATGGAACTCATACCAAGAGCAGATAAATGCATAAGTGCTCGTGGTAAGGTTGATCTTTTCTATGTGCCAAAATTTTAGTGGCTCGAATAGATGCTGCTTATGTGATCTGATCATAGCACACCATCTGGGCGGTGTTCGAGAAGCTACACATATTTGCACATGAATGCAAGAGAAGATTTTGTTTTTTTCAGTGAGAGTGTACTCAAGCCGATGGCTTTACCTCTTAAACAATGACTCTGTTTCTTGGTGAAATCTGGTCCTTCCAGTGTTCTTACTGGGAGACAGGGTCTACTAAAGTGTGGTTTCAAAGCAGTCTGTGGACTGATACTGGCCCACAAACCGTAAGGTAACATCCCAGCAAGTAAGTGCAGAAACTGGAAGCAAGTGTCTTAGAAGCACTGTAAAAACTATGAAATGGATGGACCTTGAAAACGTTATGGCAAGTGCAATCAGTCAGACACAAGAGAAGAAATGCTACACAATTCCACCTTGCATGAGTTACCTAGAATAGGCAAATTCAGAGATAAGAAGTATAACGCTGGAGACTATGGGGTGGTGGGGAGGGAGGAATAGTCATTGTCCCATACATGGATCTAGAGCGGTGGCGGTGAACCTATGGCATGCGTGCCACAGCAGCCATGCAGCGCCCTCTCTGTCAGCACCTGAGCCAAGTCGTCTCAGCATTGTCCCAGCAGCCGTGCATTGGATATTCAGGTTTAATTGCAGTGTCGGTACTTTGTGATAAATAAGTGGGTTTTGGGTTGCAGTTTGGGCACTTGGTCTCTAAAAGGTTCGCCATCACTGGTCTAGAGTTTCAGTCTGGGATGGCGAAAATGTTCTGAGCCAGGCACAGTGGTGCATGCCTGTAATCCCAGCACTCGAGAGGCTGAGGCAGGAGGATTGCCACAGTTTGAGGCCAGCCTGGGCTACACAATGAGTTCAAGGCCAGCCTGAAATACGTGGTGAAACCCTGTCTCAAAAAAAAAAAAAATGGCTAGTATTGGTGGGTGTACAAAATTGTGAATATGCATAATGCTGCAGAATTATAAACATAAAGATGGTTAAGATGGTAAATTTCATGTTATATGTATTTGACTATAGTAAAAGGCATTTTAAGGATCATTTACATAATTTGTGTTTATTGAGTGTGATAATAAAAAGATCAGGTTTTGTGTCTCTCGTGTTTTTAGGTTTTTCTCCATTTCATTATTCTAGGGATTCATTTCTCTTAGATTTGTATAAAAGTAATGGTTCACGACACAGTGAAACTTAAAAAAAAAACAAACAAATCTAACTGGGCTTTTTAGCACAGATACTTTAAGATGTACTGTGCTATGGACTCAATTGTGTTTCCTCCCCTCCCCCACCCCACTATATCCCACCCCACCCCACCCCCAATTGATATGTTGAAGTTGGATCCCCCAGTGTAGCTGAGTTTGGAATAAATAATTAAGTTTAAATGAGGTCCTAAGGTTGGAGCCCTGATCAGATAGGATTACTGTCTTCATAATTGAGAACATAATCTGTCTCTCTGTCTCTCTCTCATTTGCATGTGAGAAGGGAGAAGTCTATAAACCAAAAAGAGTCTTTGCTAGATTTAATCTAACTCCACAATTTGTGAATTGGCCAACACCCTGATTTTGGATTCCTGGTCTCTAGAACTAGGAGCAGATGAATGTCTCTTGTTTAAGTCACCAAGTTTGTGGCATTTTGTCACGGCAGCCCAAACTGACTAACACATACTGGCTCAGAAGTTCAGTGTGAAGTCACTGCTGCTGGCTTGGGTCCATTTCCAACTTCCAGAAGCCATGTTGGAGATTGTGTGGGGCTAACTAAAAGAGCATCCCAGTTCTGTAAGGCTGAAGAAAGACGAGTCTCTGCAGGTTTTTAATGATGCTGTTCTGGGTATTGACTTCTGCTCTTGTGGGATAAATACAAGGAAAAATTAGGCATATTTAGTTTTTTTTTTTGTTTTGTTTTTGGTGCCAGGGATTGAACTTAGGACCTTGTGCTTGCAAGGCAGGCACTCTAACCACTGAGCTAAATCCCCAGACCCCTTTCACTATGTTTTAAGCAGGGGGAAATGTGCTGTTGAATAATAATGTCAATGCTAACTAACAGATGTTAACAACTCATAGTCCTTTAGAAGGCCAGTGACCCACAGTATGAGCCATCGTTCATAGAGGTTGAAACAGAGAACTTTCATTTAGGCCGAATGGAAAGCAAAATTGTTATTGAAAAATTGCCCGCAATTTCTAGGATGGGCCATATGTTATTATGTATCACAATGGAAGAAGAAAAGAAGCACTTCTATTTTGATCAAAAGAGGGCACTAAGAAGAGATTGAATCTCACACTCCACTTTGTGCCTTCCGTGCAGAATTCAGTGTGAAAGCTGCTGCTCTTGGAGTCATTTTATAGTGATGCATTGAAACTCTAGAGAAGTGAGACACAGATGACCCAGGGAAATAAAAATGCGCACTCTTTGTGAAGGTGCCATCAGAGTAGCTTCCTGAGCTGGCTCCAGCTTTGGGGTTCTGTTGATCAGTTTCTCCCTTTAGCTTGATCCCTGTGACCTGCCACAAGCACTCATAAGCCATCGTCTGGGATCAGGAGTAGAGTGTACAGGCAGACGATGGAGAATTTATCTCCCAGCGGAATAGCATTCTATTGTTTAAAAATATTTTTTTTATTGGTACATTTTAGGTATACATACTGATAACATTCATCATAGGGAATTTGTACCTGTACGTGATACATCTTGCTTCTTTTTTTCCCATTCCCCTCCTCTCCTTTCAAGTGCCTTCCATTCTATATATGCATATTATGATTTCTCTATCAGGGTTACCATGGGTGGGTGTCCAGAGTGATTTCTTTATTCCTTTGTGTTTCGCCAATACAAACACAACTCTATTTTTATGATCCTAAGTGTCCTACTGCACAAGTACAGTAGTTTTCTCAGATATATTTCTAAAAATAGAATAAATGGATGATGGTATATTAGGTACATTTTTATTTTTGGAGACAATGCTGAAGTTTTCTTAAATGGACATGCACTAGAATGACCATGAATTCCTGTTATTAATCTGTACATTATTTTATATTTTCTTCTCAATAATAATAGCTTTCCCCAATTCTTAGACCTTTTCACTCGTTCCCCCTGCCTCCCCACACTGGCTGAGCACACCAGGACAACGCTGAAGAAGCAGGAGTGGCAAACTCTCTTTGTGCTGGAAATACTCTCAACATTTTGCTATTAAATATGGTGTTTTCTGTAGGTGTATTTTTTTTTTAACAGAGATCCATTATCAGAATAAATTTCTTTCTATTCTTAGTTTGCCAAAAATGCATTCTCTTATTTTTAGAAACAATAGCATGCTTGTTTTTCTCCATATGACACATTTCATATCAATAATTTCAACCCTACAAAGATTATACAAAGAGGAATACAAAGAGGAATACAAAGATTAACTTAAAAACCTACTTCATTCCCCATCACCAAGATACCTCTGCTAACGCCGTAGTTTATATTTTTAGTATGAAAATCATAGAAAAGTAGAGCGATTAGTATTAAGGAACTCTTATAGGTCAGTCATTTGATTTGCCTAACATTTTGCCATGTCAGTTTCATCTATTCTTTAATGCTGAAATATTATAAAGTAAAATTAAGCTATTGTGACATTTGACACTTATTTAGCACTTATTTATTTGTACAGCTCTTAAAAAGACTGTTTCCTACTATGGCAACAATACCACCATCACTTTTAGCAAAGTTAACAAAACAACATGACCCTGTATTCTCAATGGGTAAAAATTTTCTTCCTAGAGGAATGTGTCAAAAACAAATGTGCTCTTTTTATATTTAAAGGATAGATGTGCATACAGTACATAAACAGATATAGATTGTAACTGTGAGATCAACATTTCTTTTCAGGGCCAGTTTGGAAAATAATGCCTAAAATATTATTTGGGAAGTGATAATAAAAATGGCTGAGAAACAGTGATATAATCTAATACTTAGCCCCTATTCAATTTTTCCCCCAAAGACACTTTTAGTTGACATTTGTATTCTGGATACACGTCTTTAGGAAGACACGTGTATTGCAAATATTTTCTTTCATATGTCTTGTCTTTGCCTTTTAATTTTTTCAATGATGTATTTTACAGAACCAACCATTTAAATGTTGATGAAGTGCTATTTATCAAATTTTTATTATTATAGTTTGTGATTTTTGTGCTCTGGTAAGAATCCTCTGCTGAAGCCAGGAGCGGTGGTCCATGCCTGTAACCTCAGCATTCTGGAGGCTGAGACAGGAGGATCACTGTGAGTTTGAGGCCAGCCTAGGTTACACAGTGAGCTCAAGGCCAGCCTGAACTACATAAGGAGACCTGTCTCAAAAAACTGAAAAAGGAAAGCAAGAAAGAAAGAAAGAAGGAAAGAAAGAAAGAAAGAAAGAAAGAAAGAAAGAAAGAAAGAAAGAAAGAAAGAAAGAATGTTTTACTCACGCTGAGCTGGCAAATACTTTGTCCTATGTTTTTTGCTACAAATCTTATAGTTTTAGCCTTTACATTTAGGTCTACAGTCCATTTTGAGTTACTTTTGGGCCTGATAGAGGTAAGGGTCAAAGTTTGTGTTTTTCAGTTGAGTATCTCGTTGGTCTGGCATCCTGTGTTGAAAAGACTTCCCTTTCCTCCTCTGATTGCTTTGCCATGTTTGGTAAAAGTCAGCTGACGTACAGGTGTGTGTCATTTTCTGGATTCTCTATTTTGTTCCATTGATCCATGTGTCTATTCTTACGTAAAAATTGTACTTTTTTGGATGGTTGTCACGTTATTATCAATCTTAAAATTAAGTAGTAGGAGTCTAACAACTTTGTTCTTTTTAAAAATTATCTATTCTAGATCTTATTCATTTCTTTAGAATTCTTTAGAATTTTAGCTTATCAATTTCTACAAAAATAAATGATGACCTTTTGATCAATATTATATCACATGTATGGATTAATTTGGGGATAAGTTGAAATGCTAATAATACAGAGTCTTCCACATACTATGCCTGGTGTATGTTCTAATTGTACTTTGATTAAGTTCTGGTAAAACAAACAAATGACAAATAGAGTTTATTTTCCCTCAACTTGTGGCAAAGCTATGTATCTTAGGTGAGTCCATCCGGTTGTGAAAATTCTGGGGTGCTTCTTGTGGGGGACCAGCAAAGACTCAGTGCTGGGCTTTCCCTCCCTCTGTCTCTCTTGAACTATTATGCTGGCAGCTTGAGACTAAGAAAGGAGCAGAGTTCCAGACTTAAACCTGTACTGCATCCTGGCTTAGATTTCTTTTCCACGGAGTTTAGAGATTCAATTAAAATAATTTTGAGCAGCATGAAGAATCTCCTTAGTACTCACTTTACCTAGAACTATTGGTTCTGCTCTTTACATAAAATGATGCCGTGAAATACCCACTCTTACTGAAGCAGATTGCAAGAAATGCGCAGTATCACCTGGATGTGTTTTTCTCTCTTCGGGTGTAGAGGACGGGAACTCAGAAATCAGGCTCATTTGGCTATTCGATCAAATTCTAGGTAATCTGTCGCTGGGAACATACTGGCCTCCCATTTGTTGTCACCGGTTATCTTCAACTGTTAAGACACCAATTAAATGCTTTTCTTTCCCACGAGAAGCACCTAATTGTATAATATTGAAGTATCAGTAGGAACACTGTTCAGCAGTCATGCGTTAGTGTTATTTTTATTCTCTCTAACTAAGAATGATACAATAGCTGCTTATTTACTTTCTGCCCTTGCTCTTTGTTAAAATCAACAAGCATAACATTAGTTTTTAACTTTACTCCAAGCAAAATCCTGAAAGCAAGAGCGAGAGAGAGAGAAACTATTGAAGTAACAAAGATCCAACCCATTTTTTATAATGTGGTGGATTTCAATCTGGAGCTACTTTTTTAAATAAAGGATTTTTTAAATGGATAAAAAGATGCTATTTGATCTTTTATGCTACAAGTTGTGAAATCATAGGAAAACAAACGATTAAAGAACCAGATCTATTTTGATGGCTGCGATTGTGTTGAGAGCTGGAAACACACTGGTGAGCAAGACCAATACAGCCCACCTCCCCTCCCAGAGCTTAGAGCCCCCAGGGAAGATGGACAGTGAACAAGCAAGCTTAAATATTGCATGGTTTCTCTTATATGAGAAACCCAAAGAATACATAAAGAGCAAGGTGAAAGAGAGATGATAAGAACGGGGAGGTGAATCTTTTGCAAATGAGAAGGGGACCAAGAGATGGAGAGAGGGGTGGGAAAGGGGATGAAAAAAGAATTGAGATGTGTTATATGCAGGGACCAACTCCCCACAATGCCTGTAATCATTATATACCGCAAACATATACTAATAAAAATAAAAATTGAAAGAACAAGTGTGAGGAAGGCTAAAAGGGAAAGTGAGGGTGCTTTACAGAATAGCTCACAGGAAGCCCTAGATTCCACAGCCTGCTCCGGCTTTGGGCAGCTCAGTTAGCACCTGAACGCATCCCATTAGTAAATGCTTAGGACTGAGTCGTAGTAACCAACTCACTGGGCTCCATGAGGCAAGTTACTGACGTTCCCCTAGCCTCGGCCTTCCCCTCCACAAAGTAGTATACGGGAAAAGTGCTTTGTGATCTATGAAGCACATAAGCCAATGAAGATCACATTATTTCTTCTAGAGTTAGAACATGTTGGTTATGGGCCATCAAGTTAATGCCAAGGAATGTGGCTTTGTCTTAGTCCGGAGTTACTACGTGAGAGTCATGGCTATGGAGTAGAAAGGAATTCCATGCCCTTGGGTGTACGGATACAGTCTGAAGTACCTCAATTCTGCCTTTCCAAGAGGATCACCAACGGAGTCTTTTAAAACAATGTCGATGCCCCCTGACACTTCAGACTGATTAAATCAGAACCCACTGGGCTAGGCCTCAGGCAATAGTAGTTTTCAAAACCTGAGTGAGTTTAATGTGTAGCCAGAGGTGAAGAATTGGTGGCATGAGTAATAAAGTCCTTCATCTTTAATTAGAGTATGTTAGTAATACAGAATGGTGAGGTTCATTTTGGGAAATTGGAGCACACATTTAACAGATCTTGCTAATTTCCAACCCCCTTACCCCCTCTCCCTTCCCTCTTCCCCCCACCTAACCCACCACCCTCTTCAGAAGTCTGTCTTCTAGTCTCCTGTCATCTCGCCTTTATTTTGTTTAGTTAAATTTTTAAGATTGCTCACATAAGAGCAAACACATAATATTTAGCTTTCTGAGTCTGGCTAATTTTGCTTAACATGATGGCCTCCAGTTCCACCCATTTTCCTGCACATTTTGAGATTTCATTCTTCCTTACAGCTGAGTCATACTCCATCGTGTATATGCACTAGATTTTCTCTATCCATTTATCTATTGACAGGCATCTAGGCTGTTTGCACAGCTTAGCTATTGTGAATCACGCTGCTATAAACATGGGTATGCCTATATTGCTATAGATGCTATCTTTAATTCTTTTGGGAATATACCCAAGAGAGGTATAGCTGGGTCAAACAGTATTTCTACTTTTAGTTTTCTTCAGGAATCTCCATACTGATTCCCAGAGCGGTTGTACCAGTCCACATTTCCATCAACAATGCAGGAGGCCCCTCCCCATCCTTGCCAGCACTCATTGCTTTTGTACTGATGATAGCTACTCTGATGGGGTGAGGTGGAACCGCAAAGTGGTTTTGATTTGTATTTTCCCAATGGCTAAAGATGTTGAACATTTTGTTGTATTACTGGCCATTCACAATTCTTCTCTTGAGAAGTGTCTGATCAATTCATTCGTCCATTTTGATTGGATTATTTATTTTTTGAGGTATAATTTTTGAGTTCTTTATATATTTTAGAGATTAATCCTCTATCAGATGAGTGGCTAGCACAGCCTTTTCTCCCATTCTGTAGGTCATCTCTTTGCTCTGTTAACTGATACTTTGCTGGGCAGAAGCTTTTTAATTTGATTTAATCCTATTTGTTGATTCTTGACATTATTTCCTGTGCTACTGGAGTCCTCCCAACCAGGGAAAGTCTTTACCTGTTCTTGTGGTTTCAGGTGTTTCCCCTATGTTGTGTTCTAGCGATTTTAAAGTTTCTGTTTTTGTATCTAGGCCTTTCATCCTTGGCTTTTGATCTATTTTGATTTGATATTAATGCAGACTGAGACATACAGATCTAGTTTTGATCTTCTCCATATGGATATCCAGTTTTCCCAGCACCATTTGTTAAAGAGGCTGTCTTTTGTCTAGTGTATGTTTTTGGTTGCTTTTTCAAAAATCAGGTGGTCGTAAGTGCATGGTTTTGTTTCTGTGTCTTTTGCTCTGTTTCATTGTTCTACTGGCCTGTTTCTGTACCAGTACCACACTTTTTTGTTACTGTGGCTTCGTAGTATAATTTGAAATCCAGTATAGTGATGGTTCCCGCCTTGCTCTTTTTGCTCATGGTTGCTTTGGCTGTTCTTGGTCTTTTCTGATTCTAAATGAATTTTCAGATTTTTTTCTTCTAGTTCTGTGATAAATGCTGTGGGTATTTTAATAGGGATTGCATTGAATCTGTCATTCGGTTTTGGTAGTATGGCCATTTTCATAATAGTAGTTCTTCTAATCTATGAACAAGGGAGGATTTCTATTTTCTATGGTCTTCTTCAATTTCTTTCTTCTGTAGTTTTCATTGTAAATGCATCACTCCCTAGGTTAGGTTGATTCCTAGGTATTTAATTTTTTTCAAAGCTATTTTGGGTGGAATTGTATTCCTGATTTCTTTCTTGGTGGGTTCGTCTTTGGTGTACAGGAAATGCTTTTGATTTTTGTGTGTTGGTTTTGTACTGTGGTCCTTCGTCTTCAATTCTCTGGACCTGGATGGATGGCAGGACTGTGCCAGAAAGAGGGGCTCATTTTCGCACGTATTTTAGATACCATGACTACTTTAATCTCAAACAGAATCAAACTGCTGGTTAAAACCAAAGGCAGCCATTGCTTGAGCTAGAAAAATTACAGTACTTTTTTTTTTTTCCTGATATTTTCTGCCTCTGAAAGTGAGAAGCAGTCTGGGTGAATGGTATTGGGAGGTGGTCTCTGGTAACCCACATCACTATCATCTTTTAAAAATCTCATTTAGCTTCCCATCCTTCCCATGGACTTCTTGCTGTAGTTTGCATGTCTGGATGGTTGATATGCAATAAATACACATTTGATAGATGGATTATGAGTGTTTTACCTTTATGCAGGAAAACTCTGTTCCTGCTCCACCGTTGTTATCTGGTATCTCTACATAAGTAGAAAACAGTTTGGCAATGAGTTTCTGGTGGTGTTAAATAATGTTTGAGGATTTTTTTTGGTGTAATAATATTACTAGTCACTTACGAAATAATGGTGTATCAGAAAATGCCCTCACCGCAATTTCCGGTCAACACCTTTCTGATTTCTATCCGTATATATCAGTTTGGGTCTGATTTGGAACTTCATATCAAAGGAATCATGTAGTCTATACTCTTGTATCTGGCTTTTTTCACGTGGCATTAGGTTTTTGAGAGCCTACAATCTAGCTTTAATCCCATTTTAAAATCATCATGCTTTATCTGTTCCCTGTGGGCCCTCAAAGCACCAAAAGCCTGAACTATTAAAATTCAAAAGCTTTTATTTTCTCTTTGGCTATATTGTCTTTTCCCTTTTGACCAAAATTCATTTCTTTAGGCAGGAAGATATCAAGAAGTACCAGTATATGTCCAAAGAACTTTAGTCAATAGCTTTAAGAATTACCCTGTTGCTGAACGAAGACCAGAGTCAGGATTTTAATGTAGAGTTTTCTGAATCTGTAGCATCTGCTCTTAACAACGGACACCATGTTTTCCTGGAAGATTTAAAGAATTGACTGTGGAGAAGAAAGAAGCTGCTATTCTTAAGAGTCAAGTGGCGAAAAAGTGTTCCTCACCAAAGCCTTAAACTAGTCCTGGTGCAACCTAGTGAACACGAAACAAAACATTTAAGGGTCATAGTGTAGACTCTCACCAGTGAGCTTGGATCTTCCAAAGAATAGCTGTGAATAATAATACATAGCTGAGTTTAGAAGAAGCATGGTAGAACAAATTAAGTACTTTTCTTCGCTAAGCACCTTTTCCCTTATGGTTTGCAGGCTTAGTCAAGTCGGCCTCTGTTGCGGACAGGCTGCGTAGCTTTCTGCAGGACTTACTACTTTTCCAAGCTCCTGCAGTGCTCAAATGAGAAGATTGCATTGAACGGTCACTTTCTTCTAACTCAAAATTGCAGTAAACCAAGGTTTGTAGTCCCCAGCAAAAGGGCAAAGTAGTGTTTAGCCTAATTTAGAGGTCACATAAATGAGAACATCATGGCTTTTTGAGCTACAATAATAATAAGAAGTTCGTGTGTAACCAGCATTTTTACACTGTGTTTTAGAACATTTCAAAAATAACATTATTGTGTTATAATAAATATTAAAGGTAAGGTTGTTATATTATTGTCCCCAGTGAAAAGTATCTTATCTAAGGTCAAAAACTAATTAATGGAATGTTTTAGCTACTACATGTGCAAGTTAGATGTTATTTCAGAATTCACTTTTATATGCTTTACTCTTTGTGAATTTAGTTTGTAATTTTCTTTGTTCGGTCATAAGATTTCATTTGACACATGTGTTTGTTCTATTGCTAATTTTTTAAGGAAAACTACCAAATTTAAAATCTTCCATAAGAAGAAATATGGAGAAGGAGCAGAAATGGCTTTGCTTTGTGGAGTCTCAGGAAAAAACTGAACCAGCTCATGCTGAAATCCTGCCTTTCTTATCAGGAAGAGTGACAGAGATGGTTGAAATGTAACAACTCCCTGAGATTCCATAGGGATGAGTAGCTTACTCTCTTTGAGTTGCTATAACAAAGTATCCTCAACTGGGTAATTTATTTCTCACAGTTCTGGAGGCTGAGGAGTCCAAAGTCAGGTGCCATCAGGTTTGCTGTCTGGTAATGGCTTGCGTTCTTCTTCCAAGATGGCGCCTGCTAGCTGTGTCTTTGCATGGCAGAAGTGGCAAATGAGCTCCCTCAGGCCCCATTTTGAAAGGTGTGAATCCCATTCATGAGGGCTCCACCCTCACACAATCTTAATCACCTCCCAAGTATCCCACATGGGGAACTGGATTTCAACATATGGATTTGGGGGAGATGCAAACACTGAGACCACAGCAGATTATGGAGATATGAACTGACAGGATCTTTACAATTTCTTTATTTTTGTTCAGGCCATGCATTGTAATGATGCTCTCTATTTGTGGAGTGTTTTTCTTCAGAGAAGGGTCCCCAAACAAAGTGACCTGGTGAGGCACGTGGCATATAGGACACTCCACTGGAAAGAACTCTCTAGTCATGTCTTTTGTGATGATGCCCGGGTCAGCTGTAGGCAGACAGTAGGTGTCTTCATAGCAGCTGGCAACAGGCACAATCCCAAGTTTCAAAATAAAAGCCAATCCAGGGGCATCCTATACTACTCCCCCTTCCCCTTACCGTGTGCCAGCAGGTAAACCTTTGGCATAAAGACCTGAGCAGAGTGACTCATGTGAAGTGGTTTACAATAATAGCACCCAAAAAGCCTTATAGAAAGCTCTGAAGTTCCAAGAGAATGTTATCCCAGAGTTGTGGAGGTAACTTTGGAGAAGACTGGGTTAATTATTTAAATAAAATAGGCTGGGCTCTTTTGCATTTGGGAGTTTGGGCTTCCTAAAGATACTGGTTAGCAGCATAACATAGTGCTTGGGTTCAGAAACTTTAAGATTTTTCCAACATCACAGTTGATCTTGTTTAGAGAACAAAGCACAACTACATGTCAATGCCAAGCAAATGAGTTGAGAACAAGTCAGTAGAGACGAGAGAGAAAATGATGGGATGATATGGCAGGGGAGAATTCCTGACAGCCAAAAACTAAAACTAGATACATGTCTCTCACCATGTACTAAACTAAAATCGAAGTGGATCAGAGATCTAAACATTAAAACAGAAACACTAAATCTACTGGAAGATAGAATAGGAAGAATGCTTGAAGACAAAGAGGTAGGAAATAAATTCATGAACAAAACCCAGACTACATGGGAAATAATACAAAGAATCAGTGCTTGGGATCACATCCTATTAAAAGGTTTTTACACAGCAAAAGAAATCACCAATAGAACAGAACAAAACCCCACAGACTGGGAAAAAATTTTTGCCAGCTGTCCCTCAGACAAAGGTCTAACATCTAGAAAATATAAAAAATTCAAAAAAATCAACCCCCCCCAAATTTAAAGACCCAATCCAAAAATGGGCAACTGAAATGAATAAACATTTCTCAGACAAAGAAATAAAAATGGCAAATAAATACATAAAAAAGTGTTCAACACCACTAGTCATTCGAGAGATGCAAATCAAAACAACCCTGAGATTCCATCTCACTCCAGAAAGAACAGAGATTATCAAGAAATCAACCAATAACAAATGCTGGCGGGGCTGCGGGGAAAAAGGAACCCTCCTCCACTGTTGGTGGAAATGTAGACTGGTCCAGCCATTGTGGAAATCAGTGTGGAGACTGCTCAGAAAACTACAAGTAGAGGTTCCATGTGACCCAGCTATTCCTCTGCTTGGTATCTTCCCAGAAGAATTAAAATCATCATACCACAGTGATACATGCACAACCATGTCCACAGCAACACAATTTGTAATAGCTAAGTCTTGGAAACCACCTAAATGCCCAACAACTAATGAATGGCTAAAGAAGATGTGGTTTTTCTACACAATGGAGTACTACTCTGCCACAAAAAGGACAAACTAGAGACATTTGTAAGTAAATGGATGTACCTTGAGAACATACTCTTAAGTGAAGTAAATCAGACACTCATGAGTACACATCAAATTGTTTCTCTGATATGAGAAACCATAAGTGTAAATAAGGACAAAGAGGTATAATAGATATTATATAAAAGGAAGATAATATTCAAAAGAGAGGAGAACTAGAAAGGGAGAAGGGGAAAATAGAAGGAAGGGAAAAAGGAAAGAAAGGGGGAAGGGAAAAAATGGAAAAATATAAATAAACCTGCTGTAAATAGGGAAGGGGGAGAACAGAAGGGAGGGGAGGGGAAGAGGGGGGAAAACCAAGATATATCATGTACAGGTACAGAGTAACCATGATGAATATGATCATTATGTATACAATGTACCAATACATGTTCTTGGTAAAACAACAACAACAACAACAAAAACAACAAAAAAAACAGTATCTAAAGGATTTTAAGAGAAAAGGTTTAGTAGAAAAAAATTACTTCTGGGGTACAGCTTGTTATATTCTTGGTATAGCACAAAACAAATGCTTTCAGCTATGACCTGCTTGGGGAAATAGTGAATGAACAATATGAGGGAATGTTGGTTTGTCTGGAAAAAATTTTGAGCTTGGAAATTATAAGAGCTGGATTTGTTACAAGTTACATTATGTGACCTTAGATATGTCGCTTAGCTCCCTGGATCTCAAACTTCGGTGATTTTGAAGGAATTATGTAAAGCCTTTGATAAAACACAGATTCCTGGTTCCCACTCCTTGGAGATTCCAATTCACAATGCCCGAGACCATATTTCTAACAGATTGTCAGGTGATGCTGATGTTGCCAATCTGGGGGCCACACTTCGAGGAGCAAGGAGTCTTGGATTAGACTCTCCTTATTTTGGAAAGGAGTTACATGAAATAAATCAGATACACAAGCTTAAATATTGCATGGTTTTCCTTATATGAAAAAACCAAAGTATATATAATTTAAAAAGCAAAGTAAGAGATAGATGATAAGAAATAGGAAGATAGATCCTTTGTCAATGGGAAAGAGACCAAGAGATGGAGGGAAAGGGAAAGGGGGGCGGGGAAGGGAACGTGAAAAGAATTAAGATGTGTTATGCACACGGGCCAGGTCCCCGTGATGAATGTAATCATTATGTATTGCAAACATGGACTAATAAAAATTTAAAACAATGAAAAGGAGTCTACTATGTTAGTTGATTACTTAAGTCTCTTCTGGCC
Organism: Hystrix cristata; assembly: GCA_004026905.1. Taxonomy (NCBI): domain Eukaryota; kingdom Metazoa; phylum Chordata; class Mammalia; order Rodentia; family Hystricidae; genus Hystrix; species Hystrix cristata. The sequence goes on along the minus strand of PVJO010017184.1, from coordinate 3,210 downwards.
CCATACAGTGCTCTGAGGTCTGATTTTGTTCCATGTTCCCTTCTGAAAGTGTCTGTAATTTTTCTTTTTAATGGCGATGGCTAATGGTAGGGTGTAAATTAGATCACCGAGGGAGAAGCTGTCTCCGTGAAAATTTGTTGCCGTAAAGGTATTAGCCATTAGCAACAGGTGCCTGCCTAAGTATTTTGCGTCCCCCTTGGAAAGAATCCTCCAGAAGGCCCCAGTTTGAGCTTTGAGTCTGCTAGGTACTAGCTGCATCACCTTAATCTTAGTTTCTTCATCTGTAAATTGGGGAAACCAAATCCAGAGCCTTCCATATTCGTGGTCCCTAAAGAGTACACACGAAGCGCCTTGTAGATTGTAAGGAGTGATGCAAATGCAAGGACTGTAGGCAGGAATCATGACATAGAGGCACTGAGCCAGTTTCGGGCTGATTTCCTAGAGGTCATGTGCTTTCCCAACACCACTCTGCAAGCAGCAGGAATCTTTCTTCCAGCTCTGTGCCTCAGTTTGGGCACAGGACTGTCTATTACATACATGGTAAGGCCTGGCACTGAGAGACATTAGAAGTTGAGTCATGGGACCAGAACCACTATGTGCATTATGGAAGAAAAAAATCTATTACAAGAATTAGATCTTCCCAGTGGAGGAGGTGGTGGGGAAGCAATGGGAGGAGGGAGTGAAGGGCAAGGAAAAGGTCACGGATCAGCCCTGCACTGGTGGCGAAACCAGAGCATCCAAGGAGACCCTGGGCTCTGCCGCTCTAGTGGGTGCAGCTGGGCCACAAAGGGGAGCCGGCAGAGTTGTCACGGGAAGATGTGGGCTCTTTGTGTGCAGAGTTGTGTCTGGTGGTGGGCCTGCGACTGGCGGCGGCCACCAGGAGCTAGAGTGCTGGATGTGGAGGGGAGGAGAGTGAGCATCGGCTGGGAGCTGCTGACGCCTCTGCAGGTGCACCTCGCCGTCTCTGACCCTTCTGACTGCAGAGCATTGCAGGGGCTGCTGCCCTTTGGCCTCCCACATTTGTACAGCACCTTTGTCTAGCGAGACTCAGGATCACACAGAAAAGGAAATCCTAGAAAACTGAGCTCCTGGCACGAAACGTGGACACTAGAACAACCCAGCACAATATTCAGCAGCATTTCTGAAGCACATACTGACCAATAAGGAGGTATTTCCTTGTCCTAGAGGAAAAGCCATTCATCGGCAAGAGATGGAAAACATCGCTGTATATAAACAATGAGATATACATGATTCTTGTAATAATAAATTATAGTCACTTAAGCATCTTGGGAATGCTTGTTGATATGTAAAAAGCATCCACAGGGCCTTATTTGTGTGGCCACATGCACACTTACACAGTCACAAAATACAAGCAATCTTCAGAAGTAACCCATAGAAGGTGATAGGACTCTGATTTCCGCAACACATTCTAGCAAGACCTGGGATGCAGGGAATACCCATGTATGCGACGAGAGCTGGGAACACCTCTCTGTGTGGCTCCTGAAGAGTGTGTACTCAGTGTGTAAGCAGTGTGGAAGGCAGGAAGGTAAACGGTGTGCTATGTATACACAATTAATCCTTATTGCTTGTGAATTACTGTATTTGTAAATTTACAAACTCACTAAAATTTACTTACAACTCCCTAATTAATACTCGGTTATTCACAGACGTACTTGAGGTATTGAAAAAGTTCAGCCATCTGATGCACACACTGCTAGCCCTCTCCTTTCAGCTCTTAGACTATAAGCAAGCGTCCTTGGTATGGACTATTTAGTGTCATATTTTTCATAATTCTGTGCTTTTGTGGGTGATTATGCTGGTGGCTTCTAAGTATAGCACTGAGGTGCTGCCTACGTTCCCAAGTGTAAGAAGGCTGTGATGTGCCATATGGAGTAAAGACATGTGCTAGATAAGCTTCGTTCAAGCATGAGTTATAGTGCTTTTGGCCAGGAGTTCAATGTTAATCAATCAACAATATGTATTAAGTGAGGTATCTTTAAGCAGAAACACACATAAAACAAGGTCATGCATTGATTGGTTGATGAAAATGTTGTGACTAGAAGCTCGCAGGAATGGAACTCCCTCTCCCCTGGGAATAATGCTTCAGTATTGACTAATACAGTATCCAGGTAGTCACGGTGACTTTATAAAGACTGCAAATACTGATACTCAATTGTACATTCTGAAAGAAGGGTACATTGCCTTCTGCCACTCTGAAAGGCATAGATGTAATGAGGGTTGGGGGAGTCTGGTCTGTCACCCTTTGCTTATTCCCGTCCTGAGTGATGTTCCTAGTTTAGTGCTTTGCCAGCCCATTGCACTTACACATCCCTTGGGTGGTTGCGATTATCCGGCCAGAGCATCACTACTCACCTGCTGTTAGTGTCGGCTAGTGCCTACAGCTGTCCCCTGCTCCAGAGAACTGGCACTTGTAACAGAAAGCTCAGAGCTGGGAGATTAAGCCTTCCCCTTTCCCAGGGGTGCCAATGGCAGACAGCGGGAGGTGCAGCCTCAAGGTGGGAACGACTCTGCAGTGTGTTAATGTTCTAGGGTCCCTGTGGATCACACTGAGCTCTATCTCAGGACAGATTCGTGTTTGTCTCTTTCTCCATCTCCATCCTGCTTCACTCCATTTTCCTTCAGGTTTTGAGCTCCTCAAAACATTAGTGATGCAAAGATCTGAAAATTAGCCACCTGTGAGTGAGACTTACTGGAACGTTCGCAACTTGCCTTTCTTCTTGAGCAGCATACCCAAACTACTCTTGACTTCGCCTGAAGCGATCTTGTGACACTGGCGATGGAAATGGACGTGCAGTGGGAAGTTTATTTTGTGCTGAGTGACTCAACCTTGCTCAGCTATCTTCTTTAGTGAGTGTTTCTCAGAGCTTCGAAGTCCAGCAGCCCTGGCCTCCAACACCTAATCAGTGACGCGCCTTTTTCTTTTTTAAAAGAACAGTTTTGAAATTGGGATGTGGCATCTATTTGCTGTTGGCCTAGGCTGAATTACAATTTTTTAAGAGAGGAGTCGTATTTGCTTCTGTTAGTCATTTGGGGCACTATTAATCTGACGTTTCTCCAAATTACGTTCTCATGTTTTTATTTTTTTAAATCCGTGGTGGTATTATACATTCAGTCTGCAAACTTGCTTGAATACCAGTTTGTGGTTCAGATTCTCTGGGGATTCTTTTTTTTTTTTTTGGTTTAATTAGA
>PVJO010017183.1:0-39905 GCA_004026905.1 Hystrix cristata | reverse complement strand
TTCATTTCTGATGCCCATTTTTGGATTGGGTCTTTAGATTTGGGGGGTTGATTTTTTTGAGTTCTTTATATATTCTAGATGTTAGACCCTTGTCTGAGGGGCAGTTGGCCAAGATTTTTTTCCCAGTCTGTGGCTTTTCGTCCTGCTCTATTAATGATTTCTTTTGCTGTGCAAAAGCCGACAGGAGAAATTTTGGAAAAGTCAAAAGATCTTGGAAAAATTAACAACCTACTCCTATAAACAACCAATGGGTCAAAGAAGAAATCAAAGAAAAAATTTTAAAAATTTCTTGAAGTTAATGACAACTGTACAACTCAACAAAACCACTATGAAAGCAGTAAGAAGAAGAAAATGTATGCAATCAATGAGCACAATAGGAAAACAGAGCAAACCCAAATAAATGACCTCATGAGAAATCTTAAGATACCTGAGAATCAGCATCGAATGGACCCCAAACAGAAGTTAAAAAGGGAAATTATAAATCTGAGTCAAAATCAATGAAATTGAGACTAATAAAGTTATTTTTAAAAATCAACTAATCAGAGTCAGTTCTTTGAAAGAATAATAGGCCTTAGCCTCACTCACGAAGAGAAAGAGAAAAGACTTCATCCATGAAATTAGAAATGAAAAAGATAAAATCATAACAGACACTATCAAAATCCATAAGATAGTAACTACTTCAAGAAATTATATTCCAATAAATTAGCAAATTTTGAAGAAATGGAAAGACTCCTGGACACATGCAAACTACCATAACTAACTATGCTTAACAACCCAATAACAAGCAATGGAATTGACTCAGTAATAAAGAATCTACCAAAGAAAAAAAGTCCAAGACCTGATGGATTTATTCCTAAATTCTACAAAATCTTCAAGGATATTATATTACCAATACTCTTCATACTCTTCAAAGAAATCGAAAGGGATGGAGTGTTCTCAAATTAATTTATGGAAGCCAGTATCGCCCTGATCCCAAAACCAGATAAAGCGCCAACCAAAAAAAGAGAACTACAGGAAATCTTTTTAATGAACATAGATGCAAAAATCCTCAGCAATACATTAGCAAATAAAATGCAGCACATTATCAAAGAGATGACACATCACAATTAAGTAGGTTTCATCTCAGAGATGCAAGGATGTTTCAACATACATAAATCAGAAAAGTAACACATCATATAAACAGACAAGGTCAAAAGCCACGTGATCATATGAATAGATACAAAAAAGGCTTTCAACAAAATCCAACACCCCTTCATTATAAAAAAAAACCAAACCCTGAAGAAATCAGGTATAAAAGGACCATACCTGAATATGGTAAAGTCTATTTATGAGAAACCAATAGCCACCATCATACTAAATGAGGAAAAACTAAAAGAATTCTCTCTAAAATCAGGAAAAAGACAGGGATTTCCAGTACTCTCTCCTCTTTTTTAACTTAATTTATTTTATTTTACTGGTATATTTTAGATAGTATTACCTCTTCTATTCAGCATAGTACTTGAAAAATTAGCCAGAACAATATGGCAAGAGAAAGAAATAAAAGAGATACATATAGGGAAGGAAGAACTCAAATTATCATTATTTGCAGATGAGATGATACTCTACATAAAAGACCCCAAAAATTCTTAGAAGTAATAACCAACTTTGGTAAAGCAGCAGAATACAAGATCAACATACAAACATCATTAGCATTTGTGTATATCAACAATAAATGGGATGAGAAGGAAATTATGAAAACAATTCCGGGTGGGGATCACACAGATCCTCTGGATTCACACCTTGCTACCATGTGCTCCGGATGTTGGACTTGATGCTGGTACAGGCCCTAATGTTTGCCCTCCTGGTTTTCAATCTTGCTTTGTTCTGATTCTTTTTTTAATTCCTTCAGTCCTGTCTTTTGCAATGAGAATTTTACCCTGTACATCAAGTATCACGCATACGTAACTTGCTTTTGAGACTTTGGGGAAGGAATTGTTGAGTTTTCATTTGCATGCAGGCTAGTTGTCTCATGTTAGGCAGAATTATGAACTTGCTGTCTTCACTTCGAGATTAACCATGATTTAAAGAGATATTTTGGGTGTCAAGTTGACAAGGGATGAAATGTGACTGTTAAGCTTAATTGTCAACTTGATTACCTTGGGAGCTACCTAGGAGACTACTAAAGTATATTTCTGTGTGTGTCTTGGTGAGTTATGGAGATGTACTTTTAGGGTCTATATCTGGTCCCTGGCCTCCTCTTCTGGGGTTTTCTTCTGTGCTCTGCTTTCCTCCACCATGAGCAGCTATACTCCATCACGCCCTCCTGTGGTATTTCTGCTGTGGAGTTAGTTTACTATGGACGCAATTCTCTGAAACCATGAGCTAAATAAACTCCACTTCCTGGAAGTTGTAGGTGTCAGGTATTGGACCCAGCAGTGGGAAAGCTTACGAAGGCACCACTTTGAAAACACTTTTGGTCAATTTCTTTTTAAAAGTTAAACACCTAGCTACCATATGATTCATCATTCAACTGCCAGTAAGATGAATGAAGGTATATGTCCAAATAAAGTCTCTTATGTGACTGTTCATGCAATCTTATTTGCTATAGTCCCAAGCTGAGCGCAATCAAAATGTTATCAATAGAGAAATGGTAGCAAAATGGTGGCATATTCACACAGTGCAGTACTATCCATCAGTAAAATGAATAAATTCTCAGTGTGGGCTACAATATGGAAGAATCTCAAAATAACTATGCTGAGGGAAAGAAGCTAGATTAAAAAGGTCAATTGCTGTATGATTTCACTTATACAAAATTCTAGAAAGTGCAGATTATCCAATTATGTCAGGAAGCAGATCATTAGCTAGCTGAGGAGGCAAGAGTGAGTAGGTGGGAGAACAATTACAAAAGGGCATGAGGAAAATTTAGGAGGTGATGGGTACATTCATTATCTTGATTGTGGTGATGGATTCACGGATATTTGTGTCAAGAGTTGTCAAGTTATAGACTTTAAATATGTGCACTCTATCTTATATCAATTATTCTGTAATAAAATTGTTAAAAATAAAAGCTAAGGGGCTTTGCCTGTGGAGAAAAATGAAGATGAATAAATCAAGATATTAAAGATATATTAAATGCTGTTCATGCCTACTTACCCCTACTCCATAAAAAATGAGCAGGGTCCCAATGAGCAGGGCGGGAGAAATGTGATTCTAGACCCCTCTCCTTTATGAATAGTAGTGTTTTACGAACTTTTCCCAGAAGGTAGAGATTTTAATCGTTAGAAGTTTGTAGCAGATATTAAATAGGCAAAGGAAAGGGTGTGGATTAATTCAAGTTGTTTGAACATAAGCTGTCTTGTAGCATAAAATTTGGTATTTGTTTCTGATTGTAACTTCAAAATCTCTCAGAATTGTTGGGTTTATATGAGTGTCTTTGTTACACCAATGAACTGATTTACAGAGAACCATAAGAATAGAATAGCCCCTAATTTAAGAATAGGGGATGTCCATTTGACCCAGCTATTCCATTTCTTGGTATCTTCCCCAAAGAATTAAAACCATCATACCACAGCGATATATGTACACCCATGTTTATAGCAGCACAGTTTGTAATAGCTAAATCTTGGAAACAGCCCAAATGCCCATCAACAGCAGAATGGATAAAGGAAATGTGGTTCTTTTATACAATGGAGTACTTCTCTGCCATAAAGAATGATAAGCTTGAGATATTCCTAGGTAAGTGGATGCATCTTGAGACCATACTCTTAAGTGAAATAAATCAGACACACATGTTTAAATACCACATTGTTTCTCTGGTGTGAGAAACTGAAAGTGTAAATAAAGACTAAAATGTAATATATTGGGAAAGGGAAGAAAGTGTCCAAATGGGAAAGGGAACCAGGGAGGAAGAATGGAACAGAGGAGAAGAGAAATAGACAAAAAGGAGGGAAAAGATGGAAACAAAGTTTTTGTAAATAGGGAGGGAGGAGGGGGTGAGGGGAGGGGAATGGGAAAAACAGAAGCAACAAGATATATCATGTACAGGTACAAATCCCCTATGATGAATGTTATCACTATGTACATCTAAAATGTACCATTAAAATAAAATTAAAAAAAAAAGAATAGGGGCTGATCACCAGGAGGACTAAGCACATGATTAGAGTACTGGGACTTTCAGGAGCCCAACATTGAATGGACTTGGAGGTTGAGTTCAAACATACGACCCATGATTGAAGGAACTGGGAGAAGTGGTGGACTTGGACTTCAGCTAGCAGCCCTTGCCACTCCGTTACCTCTGAATGAAAAATACTGTATGACTCCTTATAAATCTCAGGGTAATCTACACCATTTTGCAATCCCATTTTATTCATCCTCCCAAAAAGATGACTTTCTAGAAGGAAAGAGTCGTGTTAGGATTCATGCTTCCTTGTTTTTTTTTTTTTCAAGCATCCAGGACATTCTCAATCAAATGAAATATTTACATTCTTATTTTTTTGCTTAACACATGAATAGTCATGTGGTAGGCTGAAAATATTCCCCTAAAAGATAGCCATGTCCTAAACCCTGGAACAAGTTAATATTGCCTCATATAACAAAAAAATGTCTTTGTAGATATGATTAAGTTAAAGACCTCAAGATGAGATCATCCTGGATTTAGGGTGGCTCTAGATTTAAAGAATGATGTTTTTGTAAAAGAGATAAGGAGTTCAAAGACACGGAGATAAATGGAGACATGAAGACTCATGTGAAAACAAGGGTAGAAATGAGGCTTATTCTTCCACAAGCAAAATAATGTCAGGAGCCCTCTGATACTTAGGCAAGAAAGGATACTCTCTTAAAGCTCTAGTGAGAACATGACCATGTCAACACCTTAATTTCAGAATCCTGGCTACCAAGTCTATGAGAGAATAAATGTTTGTTGTTTGAAGCCATTCATTCAGTGGCAAATAGTTATATCAACATTAGTAAACTAATGTGTAAGCAAGTTTTTTTTTTTTTTTCATGCTGGGGATCAAACTCAGGGCCTTGTGCTTGCGAGGTAGGCACTCTACCACTGAGCTAAAGCCCCAGCCCAACAAGGTTTTAATTTCAGAAAATGTACTCATTTTAGTGTGGAGAACAAACTACAGGTGACAAGTGAGAAGATGCATGGGGAGCCTGCAGTGTAATCCACATGAAATGAGCAGTTGATCGAGTTGTGTCATGTTGAGATACAGGCAGCAACGAGTGATATGGAAGAAATGAGAACTACATGGTTAACTGGACAGGAAGGATAGAGAAGAATCAAAGCCATTCTCACTTTTTCCTTGTGAAACTGGGGAACAGCGATCCATGTATCGTGAAGTAGGGAGCACACAGCAAACAGGTTTGAAGGGGACACTAATGAAGCAGAGCACAATGTTGAACTTCAAGATAAATGGCACGAAGTGAAGATGACCCTTAGATAGTTGTTCTCCAGCCCCAGAGCACAGAAGAAATATCTTAGATTGGAGGCATGCATTTTGGATTTGGTGGTGTAGAGGAAAACATCAAGCTCTGGGAGATGGTGTTGTACAGAGAGAGCACAGGGTGAGGAGAAAAGAGTTATAAGACTGGAATATGAGAAACCACGACTTATGGGCGGTGACTGGAGAAAGAGATATATTTAAAAGTTTGTGAAGATGTAGGTAGAGAGTTCCTAGGTATCCCAGGAATCTATGATGTATAGGGAGGATTCAGGTCTCTATGGAGGAATAGCTGTGGCCTCTACACGTGCGTGTGTGTGCATGCGCACGTGCGCGTGCGTGTGTGCGTGCGTGTGTGTGTATTCCAGTAGAGGGAAAGAAGCTAAAACTGTGCATTATAGATTAATTGGGCATCAATTATCTGAGAACTTATATGAAACAGATCAATGCTCTGAAAACCACGAAGTAACAAAACCCACACAACATGAAAAAGTTAATTTGAAGAGGCTTACGGAAATTTTAAAAAAATTGAATCTGTAGTAACAAATCATCTGAAAAAGAAATCTCCAAATGTAATGAATGTGATCAATGTATGTAGAATGTACCAATACATGCTCTTGGTTTAAAATAAATAAAAAAAATTAAAAAAAAAAAGAAATCTCCAATCACTGATGGTTTCACTGAAATGAAATCCGGAATTTAAAGAAATAAAATGAATGTTATGCGAGTACTTCCAGAAAACCCAAGATGGGGAGGGAACAGTGACTTTATGAGGTTACAATAATACCCTGATAACAGAACTAGAGGAAAACATCACAGTGAGACACAGCTGCAGACCAACATGCAGGATGAGCATCTATATGAGAACTATTAGCAAGAGATTAGCAATTTAAATCCGGAAATGTGTAAAATCTGTGACACACCACAAACTTCAGTCCAACGTGTTCTCTAATAGAATTTATCTTAGGGAAGATTGTTTAAGATGGGGCAATCTGTTTTAATACGTCCCGGAAATGGATCCGGTCAAGAAGGTCATATGGTTGTTTGGAAAGAAGATTAAATTATCTGGACCTGTTGGTATGCCCATCTTTTGTCACTCTCCTTGCTTGTTGTTTTCGGTGGTTCTCAACTGGGAAAGGAGACGTCTACAAAGGGGCAATTAGCAGTGTGTGAGAATTATGGTTTTTCCTCCATTTTTCATTCTGCTATGCCTGGAGGGCATTCTCTCTCTCTCCCTCTGTGTGTGTGTGTGTGTGTGTGTGTGTGTGTGAGAGTGTGTGTGTGTGTAGAGGCCACCTCTGGAATGTATATTAGACTCAAGCAATAAAAAATTACCCCACCCTCATGCCACAATTGGCCCTTTAATGAACCTTCCCCAGGACTGTGTCTCGGGGTGATGTTATTCACCATTTTTTAAAATGCCCCGGCAACTTCATCCAATGTCTCTTCCTTGAGCCTTATCTGTCTAGATTTCAACTGAGTCTGTTTATTTTAACTTCCCGGGAACTTTCATCCCTTCTCTCCACAAAATTTCAGAAAATGGCATCTGCATATTTCAGCTACACTGCCCTGCTCAGTCACAGCCTTTTCTGAGACAGAATCCATGTTGTTCTGGTATTCACAGTCTCCCCTCACCATTTTTAATAATTCCCATCTTTCCCAGACTCCCTATTGAATATCAGTTCCTTTTGTCCCATTTTCTGTGACTCTACTGAAGTTTCCATTTTTTTTTCTTATTTATGACTTTTTTCTCTGCCATTTTCTTTCCTCATAGATTAAGGAGACAGTACTTCTCTTCAGGCACAATACCTGAAATACAGTGTGTAATAAATATTTGTGACAGGAGGATGAAATGCAGATCATCACCCGCTCTCACATGGACTCCTATTAAAGGACTCCTAACTGGACCCTCTGCCTCTACAGGTTCATTGATAGCAGTTTTATCTCTCTATCTCAGTGATCTTTTGGAAGACTTTTGAGACCTCCTCACTCTCTGAATGCCAGCAAGACACCTCGAGGGTCTACATAGAAACAGAAAGTTTCCTGTTTTGGTGAGAGTGGCGGGCTTCAGATGGACCAGTGTGAGCAATGTCCTCCTGGGGAGGCTGGAGAGGATGAATGTCTAGGGTTACATCCCTCCCCCACCCCCTCAGCTATGGACAACAGCACTGCGTTGTCCTTGGTTCATATTCCTTTCTAACTAAAAGAAACCCTGCTGACAAGCAGTCCCAATGCTATTAGTTTCTCCCTAAGACTTAGGTACTTTCCTGAAATGCAAATATTTCAAACACAATCCTCAATAATATTTGCTGCACTACTAAATGAGAGTTCTCTGTTTTAGTTCCTCAGCCTGGGAAGGCACTTTGGGCCTGTTTGGGGGCTCCAAGGTGAAGGTTTCTGCTTATGTGGACAGGAAAGATTCAGGAGGCCTCACATTTCACCCAGGGCCCCCGGGCCCCTGCCCTGTGAGCATGCATGCTGTCCTCTGGGACCCTGGGGTGGGACCCTGGGGTGGGCCCCTTCCCCTGCTTTCTATAGAAACCAGTGCCAGGACTCTTCCTTTCCCAGAGACTGCCAAGAACAGCCTCCTCCACAGCTGTGTATTCTGTTCCACATTACAGATTTTGAAGTAACCCACTAGAAACAATGTCGGCTCCAAAATATTTTAAGCTATAGCATCTCCATATACTTTCTGAATCCATGAAACTTCTGTTTACATAAATTCAACATAATGAGTGTCCCTTCCTGAATTTCTCAGGAGAGCTATTATTGTGTGCTTCAAACCTTTGGTTTTAAGTTTCTGGACCTCAGTGGACTTATTTTCCATATCCAGTATGGTTTACCCTGCAGCAAGCAAGCTTATCTCCAGCACTGTCACAGCTCTGAGAGTTCCAGCCCCAAACTTTGCCCCTGTTTTAAGGCACTTATTGATGTTAAGCAAATACTGGCTCCCCCTTCTCTCCCACAGTCATTGGCCATTTCTCTTATTGTTCGGAAGGTCTACTTCTCTGGTTTAGGGGAAAGAACCTTCTTAGATAGCTACACAGTACAGATAACTCTCAGAGCACATGTATGTGTGTGCTTTCTCCATGTAAAGGCTATCCCAAGCTTTATTTTGCATACCCACTCCACCCACCTCAACTCCCTTGTTATTTGTGAGGGCATTGGCCTGGCCAGAGGTATGTATGAGATGGATATGAACAGGTAAGAGACTTTTGGAGCCACACGCCCAAAACCTCTTGGAATGCATGATTAGAGATTAAAAGATAGCCTACAGAGTCACAAGTCCAAGTAGGATCAAAACACATTGCCTTAAGGAATGAATGCTCTAGCCCTCCTCCTCGCCATACTCTGATTTATTATTTAAGTGGGCCCTATAATCAGTCATATAACAGACCACCCTGACCTTACCCTGTCCTTCTCCTGTCCTTCCTCTTTCTCTTACATGGATTCCTGCACCAACATCCTTCCTTTGTCCTCTATGCTTCCTGGTTCTATGAATAAAAAGCCATGGAAACTTCAATTTGGGGCTGTTTATGAGTCTTTCTCACTCTGAGGGATCTTAGTTAAGGGAAGTCCCTCTAGGCCTTCTCAGAGTTTGAGTTGGACATTGATTCTGAATAATCTTTCATCCTTTGCACCATGCCAAGGTCAGGAGTTGTGACAAGTGGTACCCCGTGTGAGGAATAAGTTGGTGCAACTCAGTGCAAGAGGACCAACTTCCCCAAACCTGGAAAAGGAACAAAGACATGTCTGACTCTTCCTCCTGGTAAGAGGGGCAATCTTGGAATAGCCTGGTGTGCCTAAGTAAGGTCACAGGTTAGGCTTATCAGCCTAGAGGTCTTTTAACAGTCCAATGGCTAAGTAAGTGGAAGCAGTTTGTTTGGTTTTTTTGCTCTTTTATTTCTTTTGCATGTGTTATGGATCGAACTTTATCCAAAGAGGAAAAGTAATTTAAGCAACATTTACAATGTCTCTGAAAGATACCTGGTTGTAAAGTTTCTGAATCTCAAATTATTAAATTATTGATATGTATTTGACAACAATATCATGGTTTCCTCTGGAGGAAAGCCTGGAGATAGAGGACTAGGAACATGTGGACCAAAAATTGAGACAATTGTTAGCTCCTGGAAAAGCTGCACACCTTGCTATTTGGCATCTTTGCAGGGTCCCTATTCAATCTACTCCAACAAAGGAAGTTCTCCTAAAATGGCTTCCTCCTTCTCCCTCAGCTCCCTCTGAAAGTCCCTGCCTGTCTCCAACTTCCTGGGCAGAGAGGTGGGGGGATGCACTACAATTATAATACCATATGACACTTGGACTTGTTTTTTAAAAAAACAGAAAAAGAAAAAGGAAATAAAAACAGGAAAAGAACAGGAAAATAAAATTTTAAAAAGAGATAAAGCTAAAGACAACAAAAGTTAAGCCAGCAAATTATGCTAAACTGGGACAAATTTATCAGGAAAAAGGAACCTCCATCAGTATTTTTCACAAAGGCTCAAGCACACATATATATGAGCCCAAGATTGTAAAGCTTATAGGAGCATCTCCAATCTGTCCTGTGATTTTCTCTCTCTCTCTCTCTCTCTCTCTCTCTCAAAAGTAAAAAAGGAGTCATTCAAGATTTTTGATTGTTGGTTTTCTGCTTGGCAATGTGATCACAAAATTAATTGTAACTTTTGTCTTTGGAAGCATGTTTTGCTAAGGACTGGAGACCCACCCTGAAAAAGCTTTTGATCTTGGTTGTCTTTCTGCCCTTGAGATGGTTGGGGTTTGGTTCTCATGCTCCAGAGTGCTTTACTTCTCTGTGGCTGCACCTTCCAGGACAGGGTTTCTGGATGGTGGGTTTCCATCCTGTGACTCTTCTAGAGTGAAGCTGACCTTCACTTATCTCTGGGCCATATTCTTAAAAACTGGTCTGGATTTGACCCTCTACTCTCAAAGAATAAATGCAAATGTTTTGGTGCAAATTAATCAACCTTTCTACTCTTAGGCAAACCTGGAAATTAACTTCTTTCACTTCCCTGTCCCTTCAGGAGTGCTGTTCCAGGAGATTTGGGACATGTGGCTCCAAAAGTCACTTACCTCTGCTTATCCAACTCATACATTGCTCTGGCCAATGCCCTCACAGTTACTAAATTTCTTCTTGGGTGGAAGACTGAATCTCACCATGAAGACTTTCCTGGGGAAGAAGATACCACTTCAACAAATATGCACTTGGGCTTGTAGGGTGAAAAGCACCACTGTTTACTCTGTGCTTGGTTTGAATCTCAGTTCCAAGACTTTAAACCCTCCAACCATAATCCCTCAATATGGTCCTGAGGTAGGAGACAGGTGTGGCTAAAACTGGCTGGGAAAATAGGCATGACCTGTTAATTTAAAAATCCCAAATAGATGCAACTTCTCTAGAGAATGGCCTAGATCTGATGTCAGCCTGAGGTGTGAGATACCAACACTGCCTTTCAGGACCCAGACGTAGAAATTCTTGTGGGTTTCCTCAAGATTTAGACGCTATAAAATAAAAGAAGCCACAAGGAGTCGATGCTATCACATCATTTCATGATAGCCTGTACCACATCTCTCAGATGCAGTATGTCTTTTTCTTTCTTTCTTTCTTTTTTTTTTCAAAACTTTTTCTTTGTTTGGCCCAAACTCACTTTGCAGAACCAGTTTCTCCCAATCTCCACTTTGCCTTTTAAATAAACTTTGTCACCACTTTTGGCTTGTTTTGTTCAATTCCTGTGCGAGGTGGGACGAACCTGGAATCTAACTCCAGAAGAAGGGACGAGCAGTCCAGAACCTGGCAATGTTAATTTGGAATATAACTACTCAATAACAGCCCTAATCTACGGGAGCTGGTGCAATATCAGACCACCCTTCTGTCAAAAGTGAGAAGCGATGTGAGCAGAAGTAAAGGTGGTATCTGCCATGTTGGTGGCAACTTCACTAAAGTGAGCTCTAGATAAGAATTCAACTATGCAGCTCAACCCAGATGCAACTGAGGTCCAAGCAGTTCTCTTGCAGGTGCTCTGCTATCCCACTTCAGCAGGAGACAGTTTTTAAAACTGTCATAACTCACACCTGAGATTTAAATCCAGAATCCATTAAGTGCAATGTGAGTGTGTGTGTGTGTGTGTGTGTGTGTGTGTGTGTGTGTGTGTGTGTGTCTGTAGGGACGGGGCCTCATGTATGGTAGACAAGTGCCATAACACTTGCCTACACCTGAACTACACTCCCAGTTGCAGCAATGTGATGTTAATAATGTTACAACATCAAAAAGCACAACCCTTGGCCAAGGCTGGAGTGATATTTAAATAGTAGGTTTGAATATTTTCATTATTAAAAATACATTAGGGGGTGGAAATTTAGCTCAGTGGTAGAACACCTGCCTAGCAAGTGCAAGACCCTGAGTTTGATCGCCAGCACCCAAAAAATACATTAAATGAATTAAATAATTCATAACAAACTTAGAAAAGAATAAATACCCAAATCAAATAAAGGAGAAGAAATTGTATGGAGATAAAAATATAAAAATGCAGATTATATTGAAAGGGCATGAGGACAAGTCCTCTCAAGAGACATTATTTTTTTTAAAAAAGGAATATACACAGAAGGATAAATTTGAGTCATTCGTAGGAACATGAATGCACCTGAAGACTGTAATGTTAAGGGATACAAGTCAGACCCAGAAGATTAAATGCCATGGTTTCTGTTATATGAGAAACCCCAAATATAATATTTTCAGATTTTTTATTAAAATTTATCCCAAATTACACAAACTTGCAGGCAATTACACAATCTTACAGACCACAGTTAATTGTATCTTTTGCTTACGACAGCAAGCAATGTAGACAACCACCTACATTCAGCAGTAATATAATTTTTTAAAGACAGGGTCTCACCGTGTAGTTTAGACTAGACTTGAACTCACCATGTATCCCAGGCTGGCCTTGAATTCTCTACAATACTCCTGCCTCAGCCCCCCAGGTGCTGGGATCATGGGCATGTGCCACTGTGCCCAGCCCAAAATATAAATAATTTAAAGAGCAAAAGGAAAGACAGATAATGGGAAACATGGAGGGAGACCTTTGTGAAATGGGAATGGGATCTAGGGATGGAGGGAGAGCAAAGGGAGAAGAAGGGGAAAGAAAAAGGATTAAGATCCCATGTGTATAAGGACCAACTTCTCACGACAGATGTATTCATTGTGTATTGCAAATGTGTATTAATAAAAATCTAAAAAGAAACACAATAGATACATTTCTGTAAAGTGTACTTAAAAGAAAGTGGTAGATGTCAATTAATCGAAGAAGAGGAGAAGGAGAAGGAAGAAGACACAGGAAGAAGAGGAGGAATAGAAGGAGCAAGAGAGAAGGAGGAGAGAGAAGAAGAGGTGAAGGAGGAGGGGAAATGCATCCAATTGGAGACAAATCTGAATAAAATCTAGGACTCTTCCTGGTGGGATGGGAAACTAGGAAGTCCTCTTGGAGGGATGGGTGTAGGAAAGTTGACATAAGGGAACACACCCAGTGAAACAACATAGAAAACTTTTCAAATAAGCCAATGTGAGGAAAAGTAAAGTGAGAAATAAAAAAAGAGAAAGAATTCGAGCTTCCCTGGTCCAAAAATCTGATATCCTCAGTGTTCCAAAATCTAAAACTTTTTGAGCACCTGCATGACTTCACAAATGGAAAATTCCACTCGTGACCTCACACCACGGATCACAGTCAAAATGCAGGTGCACTAAATATGGTGCACAAGATTCAGACTATGTGTGTAAGATGTGCGTGCAACATATACCTACTTCATGCTTACACTCAGATCCCACCCTCGAGGCATCATTATGTATCTTTACACATGCCCAAATTTGAAAAAAGTCAGAAATGTAAAACAATTCCTGCCCCAACCATTTCTGATATGGAATTCTCAATCTGTATAAACAAATAAAGTGAGGATTCCAGAAATGACAATATTTAAAATGTTTTCTGACTGAGACAGACTCAAGACAGCACTTTTAAGAAGACATGAAATTTTGGAAACCTAAGAAGAACTGTATGATCACATTAGCTCAGACCATGTCGATAAGCTTCAAGTTCCCTGGTCCCAGAGACATCAACAATAACTCCTTTTCCTTGGGCATCAACTGTAACTCCTTTTCCTTGGGCGACAGTAGGACCACAGCTGCACTCACTGCAGATCTATTTATCTATATTTAGGAAATACAGTCACCAATATGTTGCATTTCATGTGTCTGTTCATCTAAGAGAGCTGCCAAATATTATCAAGGGGTCCCACGTTTAAAAAGATTATTGGGAAGTATATGGGTGTGTTCGCAACATGGGACTATTCAGCTGTTGGCAAAAAAAGAATTCTGTGGGAAGGAGCAGTGTTTCCACAGAGTGGAGGTAGCAGCAGTAATTACAAAAAGGAAGTCTCAGACAAACAAGAAAAAAAAGGCATTATCGTATAAGTTGTGCTAATAAGTATGGTAATCTTTGTCTTACAGAATCACTATAAAAATTAAAATTTCAGTGACCCAAAGTAAGTGGAAAACCACAATCCATAAATATGAAAACACGAATGAATTAACCTACGTTATGGATGAATGGATAAAGTAAATGCTATCATCTATCTATCTATCTATCTTTAATATTATTCAGCCATAAAAAAGAACAATGTTACCTGTGCCAAAACAGATTATCCTGAGGATGTTATGTTAAGTGAAAAAGCCAGGTAAAAAAGACAAATATTTCAGAATTCCATTCATCTGTGGAAACTAAGTAAGCTGATCTCACAGAAGTAGAGAATACAGCAGTGGTGACCATAGGATGGAAAGGTTAGTGTGGAGGAGGAATAGAGAGAAATTGCTCATCGAGGACAAAAAATACAGTTAGGAGGAGTAGTTTATGAATTGTTATATATTTTAAATTGGGTGAAAGAAAGGATTTTGACTTAATCCTAACACAAAGAAATAAGTGTTTGAGGTGATGGATATATAATTGCCCCAGTATGATACGTTGTATACACGTATGGAAATACATTCTTACCTATAAATATGTACAATTATTATGGGTCAGTTAGTTATTTTTTTTAAAGCTCCAATGATAAGCCTAGTAACTCCAAAAGAAGTCAAGTCTCACATGGGTTAATAAGAAATTTCCAGAACTACCTTCTGCATTCTCCTTAAATTTATAAACACTGATTTGGCAGGGAAGGACTCCACCGATTTGGGGGGAGGCGTGCTGGAGAGTTTTACTGGTATTTCTCAACATTCCAATCTCAGGCATCTTCACAGTGTAGCATTTTCTTGAGCAACTTCAACTGTTTTTCTCATAGGAAACCAAAGTTTACAAATACTTTTCCCTCGGATTTTCAGTCTTAACTTGATTCTGGATTTGCCCTGGTGAGCATTTCCTAAGAAACTAGACCTCGCCAGGTCAAATATTTAAGCGAGCAGTTTGATCCTTAAACATGACCCACCTGCAGTGGCCATTCCTCTCTCAGCTGCTGCCCACTACTTCTTTAGCCCAAGCAGGAGACCCTAGAGGGCTCCTTGGCAGCCCGGGCCTCCTCCCTGCAGACCCTCCCCTGGGCGCGCAGCCCCGCCCCTCCCTCCAGGCAGCCAGCCCGACCCACGGACGCGCAGGCGCAGTGTCCCTTGCACCACCCCGCCCGCTGCTGCGGAAGGCGCTGCGCTGGGCTCCTCGCACTTCCTCTCCAGGAGTCCGAGCAGGGAGCACCCACTTCAGGAGCTCCAGGACGCGGAGGCCTTTCCCTGGTCAGACAGCGCAGAGATGTCCGAGCAAAGTAAGGACCTGAGCGACCCCAACTTTGCAGGCGAGGCTTCCAGCCCCGGGGCGCACAGCAACCCCGGGGGGCCGATGGGGGTCCCTCCGCCCAGCTCTCCGGCCGCGCCCCTCGCCGCGCCACCGAGCCCTCCCGCAGGCCCGACGGCCTCGCCGCCGTCGCAGGCCGCCATCGAGGAAGTGGACCCGAAGATCCTGCAGCAGGCCGCCGAAGAAGGCCTGGTCTACCAGCCCCCGAGCGCGCCTCAGCCCGGCCCCGCGCCGCCCGCCCCGGCCCAGCTGGTGCAGAAGGCGCACGAGCTCATGTGGTACGTGCTGGTTAAGGACCAGAAGAAGATGGTCATCTGGTTTCCAGACATGGTGAAGGATGTCATCGGCAGCTACAAGAAATGGTGCAGAAGCATCCTCAGGCGCACCAGCCTCATCCTCGCCAGAGTTTTCGGGCTGCACCTGAGGCTGATCAGCCTGCACACTATGGAGTTCGCACTGGTCAAAGCCCTCAGCCCCGAGGAACTGGACAGAGTGGCGCTCAACAACCGCATGCCCATGACAGGCCTGCTGCTCATGATCCTGAGCCTCATCTACGTGAAGGGCCGAGGTGCCAGGGAGACCGCCGTCTGGAATGTGCTGCGCATCCTGGGGCTGCGGCCCTGGAAGAAGCACTCCACCTTCGGAGACGTGAGGAAGCTCATCACCGAGGAGTTCGTCCAGCAGAATTACCTGAAGTACCAGCGCATCCCCGGCGTGGAGCCTCCTGAGTACGAGTTCTTCTGGGGCTCCAGAGCCAGCCAGGAAATCACCAAGATGCAAATCATGGAGTTCCTGGCCCGGGTCTTTAAGAAGGATCCCCAGGCTTGGCCTTCCCGTTACCGAGAAGCTCTGGAGGAGGCCAGAGCCCTGCGGGAGGCTAATCCCCCTGTCCACTGCCCTGGCAGCAGTGTCTCTGAGCACTAGGGCGGTCTGGAGGCAGATTCATGGTTTCTGATCCTCACCAGGGCTGTGGGGGGTGGTGGTGGTGGTGGTGGATCATTACTGTATTCAGAATTTACAGTGCAGAATTTCACGTGTAACTTTTAAGTTTTCAGTACTGTGCTTTTATACCTTTACTGCAGTTGTATTCATTTGGGTACTATTGAGTAGTGGTTTTAGGATTTATGCATGTTTGTTTATAAGTAATTTCAGTTGGTGCTTTCGCTTTTGTGCTTTCTTGGGTTTTTTTGTACCAGAGATGTGCTAAATTTATGAAGTACATTGTAAAATTTCCATCTTATTCTTTATATGGGACCGATGATGTGTATTGGGATAGACTGCTCTCAGAGAGTTGGGAAGAAGTCACAGGAAAGCTGGCCTGACCAAGAGAAAAGTTGAGCCCCTTCCTCTCAGTGACCTCACTGGGCACAGGAAATATTCATGCGGAGTGAACTGATTTGGACTGGAATGGTCTCCATGTGGGCACCTGGCAACTTCACTACACATATATACAACCCCACTATGAATAAACTCTAAAGTAAACATTAAAGATTCTTGTGATACAATCATTTTTGGAAAAGTGTACTCTATCTTGTTAACTAAGGAGCCTGGGTGGGAATGCTGGCCAGAGTTCTCCACTGTGCACGTATTCTAACTATTTCTCCTAATGGGGTGGGAAAGTTATTGCTCGTGTTTACCGGTAAATTCTTGAAGTTGATAGTTTTGGGTAACGTGTTTATTTAAAAAACTTTTGCACATAACAGAAAAGTCTAAAAACAACAAAAAAATTGCCTATCATCACATTACGTGGAAATAATGGATACTATTTAGAATAATTTCCTTCCTTTCATCTTCTGCATTTTATCACAATTAATAGCTATCTTTAGTGGGCATGGAAAAGTGTTAGACATTGAACTAAACCTTTTATTTACATTTTCTCCTTTTCTTTAATCTTCCCAACTGCCCTAAGAGGCAAGGTCTGACTACATCAGTACTGTGGAAGATACACAAGGACAAAGTATTTGTAAAAAACTTTCCATAGATCATAAAGCTCAGTATTAAAAGGGTCTAAAGATTTGAACCCAAATAGAATGAATTTACAGCAGTTTGCCCCACCTGTCTACAATTTCCTTCTTGCCTTGTGGCCTGTAGTTTATGTTTTTAGATTTCATGTTGAGTCAGTTCTCCTAACTCCCAACTGACACTCAAATGGGTTCTCATTCCCCTCTCCTCAGAAGGTAAAGATTTTATTTTTTCAGTTAATTCTAAAAGTGCTTTAGAGGAAAAAATTACCGTGACTATACAAATTAGGAAACTTGAATTCAGAGAGATTCGCTGACCTAACAAAGTCTTATTCTCTTAGAGGTGAGGCCAA
Organism: Hystrix cristata; assembly: GCA_004026905.1. NCBI lineage: Eukaryota > Metazoa > Chordata > Mammalia > Rodentia > Hystricidae > Hystrix > Hystrix cristata. The sequence continues at coordinate 22,332 of PVJO010017183.1, read as the reverse complement.
GATTTCAAACATGATCCTTCCTGGGGGTTAGAGATGAAGGAAACTTCTCTGACAATTGGCGTCCCAGGAACACATGTGATGCCAGAGAGAGGGAACCGGGTTGAGGTTAGGAGGTTTCCCACTGGGATATTTGTGGCCTAGCAGTCTTCGGATTGCAGTGGGCCACTAGGTAACCCCTGAGAAGGTAGAATGGAATGAAGCAGGTGAAGGGCAATGACTGGAGAAAAATCTCACTATGAAGCATTTAGTCCTGCAAAAGGGAAGGGAGAAAAGGGGATCTTTAAACTCCAAGAGCAATAAAGGTCATTTGACCAAAGCTAGAGACTCTTCTGGGCAAGGTGAATAAAGGGGGAATATCTGTATGGCATCACACCCCAAAGAAGTAAAGTGGGGATCATGCTTGGGTGAGCAAATGGTAATGGGCTAGGAGCTCGAATTCCCAATAATTACTGGCATTACTTAGCAGGTTTGTGCAGGTCCTGAAAATGCTTAAGAAGCCTGATGTATACAGAGATAGAACTTCTCCCCAGTTTCATAGCATCCCGTGAAGTCTTTCATGGGAGTGGGGTGGGACAGGACATCTCTGCAATAATCCAGGTGGGGGCCACACAGCTTTGCGGAGAGCTCTTATGCAGAGCCAACATGTATGTCACACGTATGTAAAAAATTAAGATTATTTCGAAATCCCCCCCCCAAACCACATCAAACCAAATCAGAGCATTTAATTTAAAATCAAGGTGCTCTCCAAGGTGTGGCATTTCTGCATTGTGGCCATGGTTGTAATTTTTGCCATGGGTTGTACCAGTCATTTCCCCAAATGTCCTAACACTTTCCTCACTATGAGATTCACGCTTCGCAGCAACTCTCTGGTCTGTACGCTTCTTACAGTCAAACCCAGAACATGCCGAGCACACAGTCCAGGATTACCTTCCTCTCTATCACAAGAGGCACAGAGAACTGCCCTCTGCAAAGTGACCAAGGTCCCTGATACAGCCTCCAGCCAATCCATAGAGGACCAAACCTTTGCTGCATAACAGGATGGTCAGAAATGAGGAGCCGTCCTCTGCCAGGCACACAGGGCAGGGCTTCTCCACAGCACTGCTGCCCCAGAGACAGCCAAGATGGAGGAGAAGGATTTGGAGAGGTAGAATGAGTTTAATTTATGACACCTGGTCCTGCAGAGACAACAGCTTGGGGCATGGGGAGGAAGCACTCAGTAGCTCTCTTAGATTTTCATGCTGTGCACTAAATTAAAATAGTTTTTGTATGGTTCTCCTGTAAGGTGCTGGGATAGGTCATTCAGGAAGGGGTCAGGGGGTGGATCATCAGCGTTCCCATCCAGGATTGCAGTGTGGCGGCATTGAGACTGAGATGGTAGGGAAAGATTTTCCTGATTCCTTGTAATGTGTGACCTTTTACCTGCCAAAAGATCATGCACACATCGTTTGCTTTAATTAATTTCATTTTATTAAAGTCATGAAAGGCAGAAAGGCCTTTGGAAATTCAATATAAATTGTGATGACACACAGCTGAAGCAGTCCCAGGATGAAATAAATGATTTTAAGCAGTATCATAATTAAATAGGAGGGATATATTTTATTTTATTTTATTTTATTTTATTTTATTTATTTATTTATTCGGTGCTGAGGATTGAACTCAGGTCCTTGTGCTTACAAGACAAGCACTTTAACCGCTGAGCTAAATCCCCAGCCCAGGAGGGATATATTTTAAATAAACTGATCCAGAGTTAAGTCTTCCCTCTTCTTGAAGAGTCATCTATGACCCTTTCCACCTTGAGTCTCACCCAACTGATTCAAGATCATCACTTTGAAACACAGCTGTGGTCTAAATTTCTCAGGAAAATACAAATGCTGATTATAAATAATTGCATTTTATTATTCTCTTCCTGGATTTTTAGATAATTAAGGGTAAAAACAGTGTCTGATCTGTCTACTGTTTTCTTGATGCTTGACTTAGGGCCTGGCATATGGATATACTTATTAAAATATTTGTTATTCAGATTAAAAAGCTTAAAGTATTAGAAACTACCTCTATACAGAAAACAAGACTGAATTAGTAAACAATAATCAACCAACCCCAAATTGGGAAAATACAGATAAGTCAAAAGTAGTGAAAGAAAAAAAAATGCAGAAAAATAGCAGAAATTTGTCTCAAGTGTCAATTCTTTGAATACCCCACAAAATGAGCCTACATGTAAGATTTAAAAAATATATCTATAGCACTAATAAAGAAGACACAAATAGAGCAGTGTTCCAAAGGTAAACACACATATCAAGTGAGAAAATGAAAAACAAAATCCAACCTCGTTACTAAAGCAAGATATTTTTGTCCATTAATTGATCAAAAACATAACAAAGTGAAGGTCCAGTACTGGCAAGACTGAATTGAAGTGGGCATTCTACCCTGATATGTTGTAGCACGGTAAAGGACTAAACACTGTCTTGTGTGCTCATTTGGAATGCACACTGGCTTCCCAATAGGTTGCAGATGCCTTGCTGGAAGTTAGGGATGAAGGGTGAACTCAATAGACATTGTCCTGTGGCCACTGAGCATTCACTGCATTGAAAGAAGCAGCTGAATGAGAATTACACTTCAATGGTGGGTGCCCTGCCCTAGAAGAAGTATGGGGATAAGGAGACACAAACAGGTGTGCACGACTCAGGCGTTCCAAGTAAAGTGTTGTATAAATTGACATCTATAGAATGAGAAATAATGAACAACAAGAAAGCAGCTCAGGGCAGGATGGGCTTGCAGGAGGTTTCTTTGTGTCCAGTAGACTGCTGTGTGAATACACACAGAAGTATATGAGGCATATATTTTCTGGTAACATAAGACAAGGGAGATGGGGAATAAATTTCTAATCAGGAGGTCTAAAGCATCCTTCTTTATCTTCTAATTGGCTCTATTATTCTTTATTTCACCTTCTAAAAGTTCAGAGCCCTTAACTATATTACTTATTTTCCCATATTTAAATAGTATCTTGTTGCCACCTAATCAATAAACAAATATCTTACTGTCTTTGTTGTACAAAGTTTATTTACATATTTATTCAATATAGCTTTATTGAGCATCAACCACATGGACAAATTGTGCCAGAAACATGTAGATATTTGTGAAATACCAAAGATGGCCTCAAAGAGTGTCCCGCAGTGCTCTTACGTGCTATCCGCTCAGTCATTTAATAGTTATCTTGGTTACCAGATCAACTGTTCACATATCAAAGTGCTTCTGTTCAAGTAACTCTTATTTCACTTAATGATTAACACAAAGTATAAGAATGATTGTGCTGGCAATTCTATCCCAGAATATTGTTGCAATCATTCTATTTTATTATTTTGGACTTAGTTAAGGGTCAGAGAATCTGATAAGGGACATGAAGAACAGGTCCTGACTCTGAAGTTTCAGGCTTGAGCACAGGGTGAAATGTCACTGTGATTTAATGAGCTAAGGAAAAGGGAGAAAATACAAGGGTTTGGGTAAAAACAATAAACAGCTCATATTTGAGGACTCTAAGAAATATCATAAGAGAGAGAATGTAGCCAATGAAGATACTTGCTTCAAAGGAATCATATCCGTGCAGTGAAACATGCATCTATCCACAGAGAAAGTGTAAAGAGTAAAGGGAACTAAGTTGATGATTGCATTCTGGGAAACTGAAATGTTTTCATGTCTAGTAGTAAAGAAGGACTAGTAACGTGACTACAATGAGTAACTGGGTGATAGAAAAGTAAGCCAGGATTAGATGGATCATGGAAATCAAAATAGCAGCATTTCCAGCCAGAGGAAGTCACTGAGAGTATCAAATGATGTTGAGGTATCCTAAGAATTTGGGAAGGATCACCAGTGATTAGAGAAGGATTAAGAGGGCTCAAGTTCGGAGGTGTATTGTGTATTTAGTATTACCTCAGGTGAGAGATACTGGCAGCCTTAACAAGGAAATAAGTATTAAATGTGGAGAGAAATGGGGAAAATTTAAAAATATTTGGAGATCGAGTTCGGAAAAAATTGGTGATTGATTAAATGCCATGAATAAAGAAAGAGAGGAGTCAAGGTTTATGGCGAGGTTTCTAGCATGAACTACTTCCTAAGAAGTGTCAGTTATTAGTTTTGGGAGTCAGCAGAGTTAAGTTGGAGGATGATGAATTCAGTTTTAGACATGTTGAGTCTGACACGAATGCGAGACAGGTGAAAAGGAGTGTCCATTTGTTTGGGGAGGAATTCACAAGACAAGAAATTAAGATTTAGAGTATAATTCTATAAATTACTTTAATTACCCAGAGAGATTAGAATTCTGCGACTATTTACAGAGAAAACAGGGAGTGCAAAAGGCAATCTGTGCTTCTTTGTGACCCACTTTGGCAGGACATGTATGCTCCAGCTCACTTTCAGATACTAATTCCAGGTATTATTGAGGATTTATTTATGTTACTTTTTGTTCCCAAGGGCATATGCATTTGGGGACTTTAGATAGTAAGGAACATCAAGAAAAATTAATTGAACAACCAGATAAAGGGGAGTGGGAGATGGAGAGGGAGAGGGAGGGAGAGGGAGAGAGAGGGCTCAAATATTATCAAGAAAGAGAGACTGGAGATTGGGAATAAAGTGCTGTTTAGAGAATATAGTTTGAGAGGTATCAAGAGAATGAAGGAATGGTCAGTTGCGTTAGATTTGGTTGAGGCCTGAAGTAATAAGTACCTGAAGAATATCTACTGAAATTACTAATAGAGATCACTGGGCTCTATGAAGAGCAACTTCAATGGGATGATGATGAAGAGAAGATAAACTTCTTCAGTAAATCGAGAATTGAGCAACAAGTGACTGTAAACGACTCAGTTAGATTCAAGTACATATGGAAAGAAAGTGAGATTGAGGGACTGGTGGTGAGACATACAGTGTGACTAGAATTACCAGCCTTAAATGGAGTTAGGAATAGATGTGCCACAGGAGTGAGAAAAGAAGTTTAAGGTGACTGGTAGACACATGTCTCTTTGTATCTGTAACACAAAGTTGATGGTCTTCTATTTTCTCAGAGGAGTGGTAGAGGAAGAGACAAAGTCAGTCCCAAAACCGTGTCAGAGAATGGAGAAGATCGAGATCGAGGTTTCCTCGGGAGGGTCTCTCACGGCAAAAATTCCAGCAGACGTTAAGATATTTAATTTACTAATGTGTAAAAAAATACACCACTGCCAAATTTCTTATTTACCCCAGTAATGCAAGTCTGTTTCAGTATTAAGAAACCGATAATCACAATTCATCATATTAACATTCTCAAGAAAATCCACCTTATCATATCAGTTCAGGAAGAAAAACTATTTGGCAAAATTCAACTCCCAACCATGATGAAAACTCTCAGCAAACAGTCACGGAAAGACACGTCACTAGAGCTAATCCTTCCTCTGTAACTTTCTTCTTTCATAAATAGGTGGGAAAATACAGTATTTGAGTTTCTACTCCCAGTTTATTTTATTCAACCTGATGTCTTTCAGTTTCAGCCATGTTGCTGCAAATTACATAATTTCATTCTTTTCATGTCTGAATAACATTTTATTGTGTACGTATAATCCATTTTCTTGATGGACGTCTCAGTTGATTCGACATGTGAATGTTGTTGCAATAAAGAGGAGAGTGCAGATATGTCTTGATACACACATTTCATTTCCTTTGGATATATATCCAACAGTAGGACTTCTGGATCATAGTTCCCAACAAATAGAACTGATAGAACTGATAGATGGGATCATAGTTCCCAACAAATAGAACTGAGGAAATTGAAATGGTAATTACCCTGATTTCATGTTATACTTTATACGCATATATCACAATGTCATACTCTAACTCATAAACATGTATAAACATATGTTAATTAAAAATAAAAAGAAACACCAACTTAGTAAAATGCATCCCCCCATACTCTTACAATTAACATTACCTAATGTTTAATGGAAGGCAGAACGTTTCCTTCTAGTATAGGATATGGTTTCCACTCATAGTATTTCTTTTCATCTTGGTGGTAAAAGTCCTAGCTATTTCTATAAAATGAATAAACAAAGTAAAACACTTACAGATCAAAGAAGAGGACTTAAAGATGTCCCGAATTGCAAATGATATGATCGTCTACTTTTAAAATCTCAAATAATCTGCAAAAACAAAAGCAAAATACTCTTAGGACAATTAGTAAGATAACAGGATGTAAATGCAGCAAACAAAATCAATTACGGCTCTATTTACTACCAATAACAATTGGAAACTAAAATGTAAAATTCAGTACCATTTATAATAGTTCAAGAATACTTACATGTACACCTAACTAAATGTGTATTGGATCTGTGTGTTGAAAAGTACTGAAAACACTGATGAAAAATCAAAAACCTAAATAAGTGGAGAGAAACACAATGTTTAAAAATCAGAAAACGCAACACAATGAACGGATCGAATTGATCTGTTAAAATTGATGCACAAAGGAAAGAAAAGGGAAAGGGAAAATATGGAAAATTATGAATAAACTTGCTGTAAATAGGGAGGGAGGGAACAGAGGGGAGGGGCGGGGAAGAGGGGGGAGAACCAAGATGCACCATGTACAGGTACAAAATAAATGTGATGAATGTGACCATTATATGTAAAATGTACCAATACATGTTCTTGATTTAAAATTAAAAAAATTGATGCACTTTGTATCAAAATCCCAGCAGTTTGCCTAGATTTGCACTGATTTTAGTACTAATAATCCCACTCTGCAGGAAACCTCTCTGCAACGTGTGAAAAATCCCAATTTTTGATTACGAATGATGCAAATCAGGAGGAAAAACCTATCGCGCCTAGCACAACCCAAAAAGAGGGCCTGGATGTTCAGCGGAGTCAGTAAGTGTTACGTGTTCGCTGTGGTCACTCTAACTACTTTTTCCCTGAGCGCAGATTTTGGTAACTGTTGTTTGCAGCCCACAGTAATGAATCATCTGTTTTTGCATCATTTGGCTCACATGATTTAGGGATGCAGTGGAAGTATGTTCTAATCATTAGCTTTCCCCATTATAGGAATTTGCCTGTAGATTAATTGTTACTTTGTATCAATTTGGTCCTACTTCAATTTTTAACTTTAGGTCTAGTGTAACCATATTTTCTAAGAATTCAGATACTGGAAACAAGAACATTTATGATACCAATGCAAGCATGGCCCAGAAAGCTACGTGATTGTGTTATCTTAATGGCATATGAAGGTCACGTAGAACTGTATTAAAAAGGTAAATAAACAAGACAGAACATATTGTACCACACAGAAAACAATTTGTGGCTGGGCCTGCTGGAGGAGGAGATACAATCTGTTTTACTTTGCTAGGACTGCAGTAACAGTGTATCACAGCTTGGATGGCTTGAACAACAAAAAATTATTTTCTCACTGTTCTGAAGGGTAAAGTCTGCTGTGAAGTTTTCAGTAGAAGTGGTTTCTTCTGAGCATAATGAAGGAAGGTTCTATTCCAGGTCTGTCTTTGGCTTGCAGGTAGCTGCCTTTTCCCTGTGTCTTCACATCATCTTCTTGCTATATAGACACCAGATCTCCCACTGTAGAGATGAGGCAGGAAAGCCCATTGGGCCCTTAAAGTCTGGGGAGGACTGACTTCTGCGCCCTGTGGATACCGAAACCCTCGGATGATCAGATTCTTCACTGAAAAATGGTGATGTCTTTGCATACAATCCATACACTTCCTGCATGTGTTTTAATCATATCTAAGCAACTTATAATACCTAATAGAATGCACAAGCTATATAAATAGTTGCTATACTGTGTTGTTCAGGTGTAATGACAAGAAAAAGCTAATACATATTCAGTACGAATGCAATTTTTTCCTGAATATTTTTGATCTACGTTTGTTTGACTCCATGGATGCAGACATCACAGGAATCAAGTGCTGAGTATTTCTATATGAATTGAATTTGTTTTGTTATTGCTGTCTCTAAAAAAAAAAAACTGGTAGTTATAAATTGCAGCCCCCGAATTAGTTTAGTTGTACCACAAAAAAGCAAACATACTCGTCTGGTTTTCTTGATCACCCTTTAAAACTGTGTAAAGTTATGTTGCCCGAGGTACAAGTTGCAACTTAAACATCCTCTGAGCAAACAGTGTGTGACTTTTTGATAACAGACATGTTAAGATTCAGTCAGGTTTTTTAATCAATCATGCTTTGCATAAAATACCAAGCAACTCAGCAAATCACGGAAGCAAAATGTGCACCCCACGTCTTAGTCATTTTAATTTTTAAAATAAAGCTTCTAATACTTTTCTTGCTTTTTATGAAAAATTTAATTAAACCACAGAAAACATAAAACAAAGGATTGTTTATATCTCATTCAAATCCTAACTAGGCTTTGCTCATCCATATGCATCACGGGATGACAGTACCAGTGTAAACTTAGCAAATTCCATTCAGCCTATGAGCTTTTGATCAAAGGAAATGAAAAGATATCACCTGCTAATATTTTATACAGCACTGCTAAAAAGGAGTATCTATGCTTGTTTGTGATTTTGAGGCTTCCATAATTAACATTTATGATAACTTTTCAATTTTCTAAAAGCCATGCAGAAAAACAAATGATAATGTTGCCCGCATGGAAGTAAAGAGAAGCCGCATCCTCAAATGTGCACGTGCAAAGCAAGTCTCTACATAGCCATGAAAAATACCAAAATTCTGGTATGCCAGGTCATGTTTCCAAAGTGCGAGAAAAGAGGAATATCCTTTCCTAATTTGGAAATACATTCAGTTTGAGAACAAATAAAAAAGAGTAATGAAACAGAAATTTATCTGCTTTCCCCCCAAAATTGTTGGTGATTGATGAGGCCATTGGAGTCTAACAAAAGATCAAATGAGTACCCTTGAGTTACTTGCTGTAGATTGGTTGCTACAGAAACTGATAGGGCAAACAAACAACCAACCCTCACATTGTAGGGAAATAAGAGTATTTCAAACCTCAGTAAAGGATAGACAAGTTAAACAGGAGTTTCTCATTTTCTTGTTAGAAATTGTAATTTATTTGGAATACAAATTGATTTTTTGTTTGTTTTTTGAGAGAGGGTCTTACTATGTAGTTCAATCTGGCCTGGAACTCACAGCGATCGTCCTGCCTCAGTTTTCTGAGTTGTGGGATTACAGGCATGCGCCACTATGCCTAGTCTCCAAATTGAATTTTGCAAGTTCAATTTATCTCTATGCTTGAAACGATTATCTGTGAGAAAAAGGGTTAACTTATAAGGCCATCCAATGCACTTGGACATTTCAGATGTCCACAGCTGATAATGATGAGTTTATGGATGCAGAGAACATCACCAACAAACAGCTAGTCCACCAAAGCAATCCTAGAAGGATGAGTGCCTAGGAATTTTTGAAAGCTAGAAACTGATTCTCACAGTTCTAAAAGTCTGATGTTGCTGCTAGGTTAAATCCAAAGTATTCCATGTTCAAACTCTTGTTGAGCATATGTGTAGCATCAGTGCAATATATACTTGCTGAGAACAGAGTTTAAAGTCAAGGTGAATTTCACTGTTTTCTGTCATACCCAGTTTCATCATTACATAAAACAAAAAAGGTTATGATGAAAGCTGCAGGCACCAGAGACAAATATTGTTTGAAAAGGAATCTAAAGGAGGAAAAAAAATCCCATTGTATCATGGGATATAAATCATTACGTCATTGGGATTTTTGAGATAAACACTGGAATACTGTATTCCAGTACAGTACTGAATTTTAAATTTGCATTCTGCTTTTAAAAGCCAAACCCATGCTTTTTACAAAAAACTATCCCTATGATAAATGTACAATTAGTAGTTATACTGCTTAAAAAGGAAATATAAAATACAGTTATGTTTTCACATACAAAATTAATTCATTAATAAGCCTTACTATTAATTATCACTAATTACCACTATTAGCCAGTGCTAAATTGTTTTATTTAAAAATATCATTATATAACATGAGATAAATTATATGGAATAATATAATTTCAAGTAAAACTGCAATTGTCATGTTATATTAAAATAATAGCATGTGTACAGTTATTTGTTGCACACTACACTGTTATGATTTATTTTATCTTTTGTGACTGGGTCTTGGGTTGATTCTCTAAAGAGCTGGCCACCACACATACAGACAAACCGACTCTAAAATTTATGCAAAGGAAAATCTAAAATCTAAAGCACAGGAATGAGAATAGCTTGAAAAGTGTAAAAGGTGAATAAAGTGGGAAGAAGTGCTCTACTCAATTTTAATACTTACAACGCACTCAGCATTCAAAATAGCATGGTATTTGGCAGATAGACACACAGATCAGTGGGACAGAATACGGAACCGAGACACACACAAGCATAGCCAGCTGATTTCAAGCAAAGATTTAAAAAATCTAATGAAAAGACAATATTTTCAACAAAAGGCATTGGAACAGTCACAAATCTGCCTACTGTGTCATACAAACCAACAAACTTCCACATCCTCAATAAAAACCTCACATCTTTTACATAAATTTACCCTACATAAAGTACAGTTCTAAATGCAAAGTGCAAAACTCTTCAACTTTTAAAGGACAACCTAGGGGGAAATCTTTACAATTTAGTGTTAGATGAAGAGTAATTGTAAGGACACCAACAGCATGATCCACAAGAGAAGAACTACAAAAATTAGACCTCAAAAAGACTAAAATTTTTTGGCAGACACTGTAAAGACAATAAAAATACAAACCATAGTTTTGGGAAAGTATTTTCAAACTTCATATTAAACAATCTTGTATTTAGAATGGCAAAACAACTTTCTAAGCTCAACATTAAGAAAACAAATCGTCCAATCTGAACATAGCCAAATACTGGAATAGACACTTAACCAATCAGGATATATGGGTGGCAAATAACCACATGAAATGATCAGCACCGTTACACATTAGGAAAATATAAATCCATGTTACAATGGATACTAATATGCACATACTAGAGTGCCGAAAAAATCTACTATCACTATCCAAGAGAGGATATGGAGCCATTGGAACTCCCATATATCGCAGGTGGAAGTGTCAAATCATATGGTCACTCTGCAAACAGGTTGATAGTTCCTTCTGAATGTTTACTTGTCTTATGATCCAGTGGGTTTCACATAGTCTTGAGCATTTAAAGAAATTAAGGCCAAAAAAAAAAAGAAATTAAGGCATGTTTTCCTACAAAAACTTGTGTGCAAATATTTGTAGCAGCTTTGTTTTGCATCAGCCCCCAGCCGGAACATTCCACGTCTCTAAACAGGTTAGTGGATAAGTAAGTCTTGGTACCTTTTCACAATGGGCTATAAAAAAGGATTTAGTGTTTTTACAAGCAGAATCTTAGATGAGTCCTGAGTACAAAAAAAGGCAAAAAGGTTACATTCTGTACAATACCAATTTTATAACATTCTAGAAATAATTAAAACAGAGCAGTAGATAACGTTGAGTGGTTGCCAGAGTTAGTGAGATGTAATACAGAGGGGACATAAAAGATAGTGGGACATGAGAAACAGTTGTATATCCTGATTATATCGATGGTTACATGAGTTGATACATATTATAAAATTTTGTTGATCTATACACTCCCTCAGAAATGAATGCATTTCAAAATTAATGAAATCTGAATTTGGATGGTATTTAATTTCCCTGTTTGGATTATATTGCACTGTCATCATTTTGGATACTCAGTGTGCCTGACAATGTGAAAAATCTAAAATCCAACATTTTACACAAAGCAGTTTGGAAGGCTAAAGGGAGAAAAGACAACACTTCTATACATCTGCAAAATCCTTAAAGTCCATACAGTATATGACTATTTATGATGATGTTAACAATAGTGATAATGCTTAGAAATATGTAATAGTCACAGTGAGATTATTATATGTATCATTATTACTACCATTTTGCAAGTGAGGAAACTGAGGCACATAGTTATTGCTTTGTATAGCTTTGATCAAACAGTTTATTTAGTGACTTCATTGAGATTTTGTTCCAGAGGTTGTCTGGTCTTAGAAGCTGTATAGAATTTTTTAATCGCATAAAGTAAAATTCTGAATGATAAAAGCGACGTAATCTCAACAGACAGAAATAGCCACTCTCAGCATTTTGATGTGTCCTGATCTATGTGTGTATTCTTTCATTCACTAATTCACTACTAAAAGAATATTGTCTGAACATGTATGATGTGGTAATCCTTGTCCTAGTCATATGGGCTGCAGCACTGAGTGAAGGTACACAATACCCTCCTGATCACGTAGTCTAGTGGGGAAAATGGAAGCCGCAAGTTAAGTAGAAGAAAATGTCAGGTGACAAGACTTACAGAGGAAGGAAGGATTAAAATTAACAGGAAGTTGTCAAGAAAAGGCTTGGACAATGGCCTGAAAGAAGAGAGAGGTGGGTCATGGGGATTTTTTGGTGAAGGACGAGAGCATTTCGGAGAGAGGACATTGCTTCTGCAATGGTCCGGGTGCTGAAACTGCATTCGAGGTGGTCTAAGAAGCCCAGATGGATGAAATTGGGTGAGGGAGATGGAACGAGGTAAAGAGCTCTCCAGGGTCATGTCCCATGGCCCAGTTTCCATGGCTCATTCAGAAATTCACTTTATATACTCAACATCTACATTTCTCATTTGCTTTGATATCTATCTTTTTAAAATTAAGGACTGTGACATTCTCTTATCCAAGCAGAACCCAGTGTGTAGCTGATATTGCTCTGCCTACACTCCACTCCCTGACACCCTTTCATCAGAAAAATGTCCTTGAGTGCCTCTGAAGATGCATTCTCTGAGCACCCTTGCTGGGGTTTCATCCTAGCCTGGCCTTGATGAAACTCAAATAGCTGGTGTCAATCCTGATATCCTTTTCTCAACAGTTCCAGTATAGCACATGGAAGTTCAATGCCCAAACCTTCCCTACTGGCTCAGGGAGAAATTAAAACCTCTCAAATCTGTTAGCAAAGGGTGTGGCTGAACTCTTCTGCCACCTTGTGACTAATTCCATTTTCCCTTCCTATGAGGTGCGTGCCTCTCTGGGAACTCTCTGAATAGGAATGTAATTTTCAGGAGGGGCTTGTGACAAAATCAAAGACCATGTGGATGAGAAGACATAAAGGACCTTTCAACCCATGGCAAGCACCAAGGATGTGCTTAGCAGTGCAGTGGAGGATGAATAGTGAAAAATACCTCGAAACTATGGATATTTCACCCATGTCTGAGAAGTGGAGAGGACGAAGAACCAAGGTTTAGTGTGGGGAAGAGGACCCAAAGGAAGAAATGGCAGTATTCCCTCTACACCATTCCACTGTGTAATTCCACTAAACTGTCCACATCTTCTGCATGAAGAATGTCCAAGAGCTAACGGTTTCAATAGCTCCTTTCTCTTCTCCCTGCTAGAGGTCAAAACCTCTGCACAGTTATGTTCTACTAACTTGGAAATTTTACTCACCTGCCCATGACCAACTCCCTTTCCCCTTCCTAAGAATGACACACTACAATCTGGCCTCTCTGTCCTTACCTTGTTCCACATCGTTAGGAAATCTAGATGACTTCAGAAGGCTTCTTTTGTTTCAATTTTTATTTTTATTAGGACACATTTGCAGGAAATAATATCTACATTCCTTCTGTGGAGTTGGTACATGTACATAACACATCTTGATCTTTTTTGATCCCGTCTCCTCTTTTTTCCTCCATCTTTTGGTCCCCTGCCCATTCGCAAAAAATCTATCTTCCTATTTCCTATCCTATCTTTTATTTTGTTCTTCCTTTATACTGTAGGTTTCTTACAGAAGAGAAACAATGCACTATTTAAGCTTGTGCATCTAATTAATTTCACTTAACATCATGGTCTCTAGGTGCATCTATTTTCCTATAAATGACTCAAATTTATTCTTCCTTGTGCCAGAGTAGTACTCCATTTTGTTTATATAATGCGAAAAGCCCTCGCTAGGTTTTGCCCTTGTATTATTCGAAGTTATTTCTAGATCCAGCCTCTTTGCATTTTCATTTTTTAGTAAACATAAATACAACTCTTTCCCATCAGATTCCATCTCCTGAAGACATTAATTGTCCTTCGGCTCAACCTGATACATTTTTAATTGCTCCCTCTCTACTTGGTAGACCTATGTCCTGAATATACTCATTGCTCCTCCATACTAGCAATAATGACAGTGCACTTTGCCACACATTCCCCATTCTGTGCTGGGCTGGGCGTTTCACAACTTGGGGCACAGATGCATAACCCCTTGTCTGATTGTGGAGTGTGGTGAATTTATCTGAAGTGAAATTTTTAGTTAAAGCACGATGCTCTGATGAGGTTCGGTCAGAACACTGGCACCTTTAGCCTTTAGCCCTGACATACAGTATTTTGAAGCAGAATGCACACTTGGAGTAATTTTTAATACAAATCATGTGAGTTCAAAGGAATTTCAGGGTCAAGCGGGGCTATTATGGTGGTATCTCCAACTCTGTTACACAATAATGAATCTCCTATGACTTTGGGGAATTCTTTGGCTAAAATCTTGCAAAAGACTTCCACTTCTGATTGAGAAGCAGAAAGTTCCACCCTAATTGTGACAGCGATACAAAGAGGCTGCAGATCACATTAGAGAGCTGAGGACACCAAGAATTCTAAATCAGTTAAATTTTAGAGATGACCAGCTCTTCCTAGGAGCAGGGGCCCATTGCTGCTTTGATCTCTGGGCGTAATGCCGAAGTTCGAACAAACTTCCCTGTTGATGTCTCTAATGAGAAACCAACCAGAGACTGACTTTAATTGATTGCAGATTGTCTAGCTTGATGGATTAGATTTCTGAGGAGTCTGAAGGAAGCCTCAATCCACCTGCCAAGTCTCGCCTTCAGGACTATCCCTAATGCCATGGGAGTAGCATACCGAGGAGGAGAGTAGGGCAGGGGAGAGGAAAACTTAGGGCTCTTCCTGGAGGGCAAGATAGTGGCTAGGGAAAGACTAGTCTAGGATGGGGAGATGACACCCCAAGGTGCACAGGTCCTTCCTGCCTGCAAGGCAGCTGCCTCGGGGCTATGCACAGAGACAGAGAGCTGACAGGCAGCAACCCTTCCCAAAGTGCCCGAGAGCTCCATTGACTGTGTGTCAGTGGTCTAACGAAGACTACAGGCAGAGAAGTAGAAGGAAGAACAGTCTCCTGAGTCTGGAATATCCAGGAAGAGAGGGAGGAGTGAAAAAACTCACAGTTGAACCAAAACAATTTGACAAGTAGATTTAAAAGAAAGAGAGAAAGAAGAGGGAAAGAGGAGAGGACAGAGAGGAAGAGAAAGATTGTATACATTCATGAAACAAACAGCTGGGCCTGATGCATGGATGTTTGAAGTCTCACTGGCCTTAGATGTGAAGCTCTGCTTAAAGGAATGTCTTTCTCTCACTCTCAAAATATGTTAAGCCATCACAGCGAAGCTGAGTCTAAGTATAGTTGCAAAAAATACCAGATCTAACTTAACCTCGTATTAGACCAAGTCCCACATTTTAGTGGTCTGACAGAAGGACAATTGTACCTTTTTCTGGGAAGAAATATGATTTACGCCCATCCCTGATTTTTACATATCCTTTTATTATACAATAAACAATTTAGGAATGTGGGAGGTAGCAGCAGAATGTGATCTGTGGAAAAGAAAGAAATAATCATTATAAGGAAAACTAGACATAATCTAGCAGTTTTTGAATTGATGAAAAAAGATTTTAAAATTAATTATAATCAATATATGTAAATATACAGTGACAGAATTAGAAAACAAACATGGAATGATGAGGGATTACCACTAACAGAACAATAAAAAGAACAAGTGGAAATGGCATAACAGATAAAATTTAAGGCCAAAATGAACAATTCACTCAAAGGGTTTAAGAGCAAACTGAATATAGGAACAGAGCAAAGGATCAATGAGCATGAAGGTTTTTGGTGGAAAACACACAAACTGAAACACACAAAAAAGAAAAAAAGCATCAAGAAGTTTTCAAAACCAATGAGACAATATAAAAATATCTGTACGTGCAATAGGAGACACAAGATTGTAAGAGAGAGAAAAAAAACAGAAGAATTATTTGAAGAGATAATGGCCAAAATTTTTGTTTAAATGGTCACAGGTATTAATTTACGCATCCAGTAAGATCAGTGAATCCCAGTCAAGATAAATGTAATATCTGTTATTATAAAACTGCTAAAAACCAAAGGTAAAAATCTTAAAATTAGTGAGTGGAAGATACTATTATATACAGGATAATGATAAGAATGATAGGTTATTACTGGAAGATTACAGAAACATCTTTATTAAAAATTAAATTTACTTTGAAAACTGATGCATAAAAATGCAAAAATTGTACATATTAATGGAGTACCATGTTATATTTCACTATGTGTTTACATTGTGTGATTAGATTCAACACTTTTGTCTACTCCAACATTTATTAGTTCTTTATCATGAAACCATTTGAAATCCTTTCTTCTCACTTTTTGAGGTACACAGTAGGTAATCACTATTCCTAACAGCAATTTATTTTCATTGATCAACCTTTCTCCGTCCTTCTCTTACCCCTCCTTTCTCCATTTCTTGGTACCTGCCATTCTATTCTCAACTTCTGTGAAATTAACACTTTTATGTTCCATGTATGAGTGAGATCATGTGATACTTGCAGTCTTTTAATACATAGTGCTGGGACAATTGAAAATCTACACATAGAAGAATAAAACTAGACTCTTGTATCTCATTGGATAAAAAAATCAAGTCTAAATAAAGACTTTAGTGTAAGATCCAAATGAAGTACTAAAAGAAAACAGGGGAAGTGCTTCCGGACATTGGAATGGGCAAGAATTTATTTTGGACAAGAATTTGAAAGCACAGGAAATAAAAGTAAACACAGACAAATGAAATTACATCAAGCAAAAAAGCTGCACAGCAAAGGAAACAATCTGCAGGGTGAAGAGTCCACAGATACAGTATAATCAGAGAAAATATTTGTAAACTATTTACTGCAAATCTATATTATAAGAAATGCTAAGGAAAAATTTTCAGGCTACAGGAAAATGATATTCCAACGAATCTGGATATTTAGGAAGGCATGAATGAATAAAAAAATCTATATGAACATATGTATGTCTGAAAGTTTAATAAAAACATATACAGTCACATATCATTTAATGATAGGGCACATTCTAAGAAACACGTTATGGTTTGTGTCTAGATGTCCCCCTAAAGCCTTACACAGTCATAGATGAGGCTTTTTCAAAGGTAGCTGAGTCTAGCAAGTGTGATGCTGGGATTAAGGGCGTGTGATTACTAAATCAATCCACTAATTGGTTTGGCGCTGCCCTAATCCCGGCAGACTGGATAAAATATAAGGGACAGAAAGAGTCCTGTGTACGCCTCTTGCTTACCTCGTTGCCTTCTGCCTGTATGCCATGCACCCTGCCTTGGATCCAGCCAATTACAGACTGAAGCCTCTACAAACTGTGAGTTAAATAAATCTTTCGTCCTTTAACTTCAGGTGTCTGGTATTTTGCATCAGCAACAAAAAAATAACTAAGACAAAATGCATCATAAGCAATGTTGTCATTCTGCAAACACTGAAGAGTTTAATTAAACAAATTAAGATAGCTACTCTGTCACTAGACAGTAGACTCTTAAGGGACCAGTCTCATGTACATGATCTGTCATTGACTGAAACATCATTATGCAGCACATGACTGTAATTAAAAGTACTTTAACTACTACAAATTGTGCTGCTATGAACATGGTTGTGCATATATCACTGTGGTATGATGATTTTAATTCTTCTGGGAAGATACCAAGCAGAGGAATAGTTGGATCAAATGGAACTTCTACTTGTAGTTTTCTGAGGAATCTCCACACTGATTTCCACAGTGGTTGGACTAGCCTACATTCCCACCAACAGTGGAGGAGTGTTCCTTTTTCCCCGCAGCCCCGCCAGCACTTGTTATTGGTTGATTTCTTGATAATAGCTATTCTTTCTGGAGTGAGACGGTATCTTAGTGTTGTTTTGCTCTAAGTCTTGGAAACAACCTAAATGCCCAACAACTGATGAATGGCTAAAGATGTGGTTTTTCTACACAATGGAGTACTATGCCGCCATAAAGAAGGATAAACCAGAGTCATTTGTATGTAAATGGATGTTCCTTAAGAACATACCATTAAGTGAAATAAATCAGACACTTATCAGTACACATCAAATTGTTTCTCTGATATGAGAAACCATAAGTGTAAATAAGGACAAAGGGGTATAATAGATATTATGTAAAAAAAAGAAGATCGCATTCAAAAGAGAGGAGAACCAGATAGGGAAAAGGGGGATAAAGAAGGAAAGTTAAAAGAAAGGTAAGATGAAAGGGAAAAAAATGGAAAAATGTAAATAAACTTGTTGCAAATAGAGGGGGTGGGTGAATGGAAGGGAGGGGCAGGGAAGGGGGGAACCAAGATACGTCATGTACAGGTACAAAATAACTGTGTTGATTATGATCATTATGTATACAGTGCATCAAAACATGTTCTTGGTAAAAATAAAAATTTAAAAAAATAAAATAAAATAATTCACCTGAGAACTAAAAAAAAGTACTTTAAATTTATTTAATATATATTGTACACCTGTGTAGAGACATGAGCATGCTTAGCCCTACTTCCTTCTTAAAAGCAGTTTAAAGAAGAGAGCTCTTTCTCACACACGTATCGATTTGAATCTAAAAAATATTTAAGAAATTCTTACAATGAAGAAGAATAATTGTTGGTGTCTTGCTGACAGAGTGTAACCAGGGTTAACAATAATCACCTTATCACACATACTATAAAATACTTAGTATACTCATAACATGTACTATAAAGTACTTAGTATAGTCTCACTTGAATGTGAACTCCAGGTGGGCGGAGGTGGGCCTACATCTTCACTGATTCATCTCCAGAAACTAGATGACCACCCAATATATAGTAAATGCTCAAAAAATTGTTGAATTAACTTAAAATGTGTCTATTATGTTTAAAGTAGCCTGCCATATGTCACTTAATATAGAATATTATGTATTAATGTTATATTAAAGTATACTCATAAAAGAATATTCTTAAAATATACTCATAAATATACATATGTAATTATACATTGCTTATTGACAGGGATATATTCTGAGAAATGCACTGTCAGGTAATTTCATCATTGTGGGCACATTATAGATCATCCTTACACAAACTAAGATGGCCACTATGCCATTAGGAGATATACATTTATGGGACTACTGTCATCTATAGGATCTGTCGTTGACTGCAACATCATTGTGCAGAATGACAATTTAAATAATGCAGGGAGTCCTCACTCTGCACAGCACTGAAATGTGTGTCTGCCAGAACAGTGTCACTTCGTATAAGACCTTAGCTACCACGTGTGTGCAAAATAAATACGCTTTGCCTATGTTAGTATCGGTCAATGTGCTTTTCAAAGCAAAGGCCTGCTTCATCTATCTATATTTCTGAAGAAAACAATTAGCTACTTAAAGGAAATACAGCCATATATTGTGAGGATTTTCATAAATATAGAAATGTGAAATAAATAACAATGTGAATGCAAAAGGTGTGAGGAGTTTAAGCGGAACTATTGTACAGCTCTTATTTATGGACTAGATAGCATTTTTACAGAGTGCCTAATTAAAGATGCACATTATGATTTGTAGAGCACCCATTAACAGCAGAAGGTATAAATCAAAAGTCAATACATCATTGTGGGAGACAAAATGGAGTTCTAAAATACTTGATTACTCCTAGATGGGAAACAAAAAATAGATGACATAAATAGAAAAAGAATACAGCAACATAGTCAAAATACACTTTACACAATTAGTAGTTACATTAAATGTTAATCAAGTAAGTATTCGGTACAAAAGGCAAAAATTACTAAATGGATTAAAAAATCGCAATGTGAATGTAATGAGTAATTTTATGCATGCACTTGACTGGCCCATGTGGTACTCAGATATTTGGCCAAATATTATACTAGGTGTTTCCGTGAGGGTACTTTAGATGAAATTAACCTTCAAACTGGTACATTGAGATTACCTCTGGTATGTGAGTGAACATCACTCAACCAGGTGATAATCCGAGTCTGACAAAGAGGCCAACCCTCCCTCAGTACCAGCATTCTGCCTATCTGGTGGAATTCTAGTTGGGAAACTTGTTTATTTTCCTGCTGGTGGACTCAAACTGAAACTCGGTTCTTGCTGGGTTTTGAACATGCCTACCTTTTGACTGGAACTATGGCGCATATTTTCCAGGTTCTTAGATCTTCCAATGCTTACTGAAATTGAACCATTGGCTGTCCTGGGTCTCTAGCTTGCTGACAGTCACCATGCAGATTTTGAGACTTCCCAGGCGTCATAATTGCGTGAACCAATTCCTTATAATAAATCAGCATCTGCCCCATCCCCCTCCTCCACCTCTCCTTCTTCCTTTTCTTTCTTTCTGTGGTGCTCCTCGAATTATGATGAGGTTACATCCTGGTAACCAATTGTAAATTGACAGTATTTTAAATTTAAAAATGTATTTAATTCATTTAACTTGCCACACATCATAGCTTAGTCTACATTAACATGCTCAGAACTCTTACATTAGCCTCTGACAGGAAATATCATCCAACACAAAATCTATTTTATAATAAAGTGTCAAATATCTATATATGCACACAGATGGGTGTTTTACAGACACGATGAGTTACAAAAACACAACACACAATACCCTCAAAGTGTTGGCAATACAGAATACTATAGAGAATCAGTTGTTTCCCTTCATGATCGCGTGCAAACTCGAAGCTGCAATTCACCGCCATGGCCCGGCACTGTGGGAGAATATCACTGCTTATCATCAGCTCAGGATAAGATCAAACTTCACAGCATGGTTTCTGCTGAATATGTATCATTTTTTCACCATAGTTTGAACTATCATTATGTCAGGTACCATATGTATATAAAGCTAATTTGGACAGGTCAAACGTTAGAAGGACTGAAATAAGCAAATGTAGAAGCATGAAGCTTAAAGACAGTGTGCCTGCTAGCGACGTGCAGAATAGACCTCACAAAAATTAGCAGAGATAATGAGAACATTTAGTAAGAATCGATAGGTCAAATCATTAAAAAGACATAATCACACACAGAGTATGTACGGTCTAATAAAAGAGCTCAAAATATATTAAATTCATGAGCCAATTAAATAAGAGAAATAGGCGAATTCATAAGCATAGTTAGATATTTTATCTCATTTATCTGAATATTTGATAGAGCAAACAGATAATCAGTAAGGATATGGAACACATGAACAACATGCTTAACCAACTACATGTAAGTAAACTTTACAAAGATATCTCACAATATAAAAATGTGTTTTACTTTCAAGTTACAAAATAATTTTCAAAATAGACTTTAATGCTGAACGTTAAAGTGAGTCTTAATATTTTAAAAATGATTCAGTTATATTGGCTATATTCTTTGACCTTGATGGAATTAAAATGGTAATTAATGTTATTAAAATTTTCATAAAATGTCAAAATGTTTGTAAGTTGAACAACAAAATTAAAGATAGCCCATGAATGAAGGAAGAAGTCACAAACATTATAAAATGTTATGATGTAAATGATAAAATCATAGCATATCAAAAACTGGAAAATGTTGATGAAGTAATAGACCTTTTAAAAATTACTTTTGAATATCAATATTACAGAAGAGGAAATATTTAAAATCAATTACCTAAGCTTGTACATTAAGAGTCTAGAAAAGGAACAAATCAATATCAAAGTAAGTTAAAAATGAACAGAACAGAAATAACTGAAATAATTTAAAAAGAAAAAGGTTTCTTTCTCTGAAAAGAATAAAAATTCTGGTAAACTCTATAAATACTTGTGAAATATGAAGGACAGAGAGACAGAGAGAGAGAGAGAGAGATGCACAGAATGCAAGAGGAATAGTACTACATAATATACACATATTAAAAGTATGACAGAGGTTTTGTTATTGTCTCTCTTTAATGAAATGAAATTATTAACTTTAAGTTGTTTAACAATTAACAGATTGTTAGCTGTTTAACAGAGGGAGAATGAAGGTGGTATAGTGGCACAAGCTTGTAATCCCAGCACTCTCTGAGGCTAAAGCAGGAGGACAACAGGTTCAAGCCACACCCTGGCAATTCAGTAATTTAATAATACCCCATCTCAAGAAATTAAATAAGATACTTCTGGGTTTTAGCTTCGTGAACAGTCTCTGGTTCAATCTCTAGTAACACAATGAGAGAGAGAGAGA